>SZWC01002750.1:155168-174814 GCA_023375785.1 Penium margaritaceum
GGGGGGGGGGGGGTGTATCAAGAACATGTGTAAGGGTTCGCAATGGCGAAATCTCAAACCCCGTACTTTTAATGGGTTGAACCGTTGGGTTAGGGTGGGTGCCGTGTTAAAAGAATGGGAACATGCCATGCCCCGCTATCACCGGGCCCGGCAGGTGCCCGGGCAAGTAAAAGAATAAAACCCCAAAACCCCCGTCCGTAGTATTATTCGTTGAAGGACTTGAATGAATTTCAATGAAAGTTCCAGGGTCTTATACATTAAAGTTTCTGTGTATTTAGGATTGAAACTTCCTCGAAGCATTCCTATTAATGGTAGCTCATTTCCTGGAAACATCCTCCACATATGTTCCAATCTTGTACACTAGTTTATTAGTGTGTACTTTTGGATCGATTGACCATAAATGGCATCCAGGTTTGCCAAGATGCATCGGCTGTCACATTGTCACAGGACTCCTGTGTCAAACGCATGGCCTCCAAGTTCGTCTTGGACCAACCTCAGCCGACGGCTACGCCGCTCACGCTTGACCACGGCCTTACCAACAACATCACTGCAGATATACTGGCTGAGGTGGCTGATGCTCAAACATATCCCAGCCTGGTGGGATCGCTCATGTATGCCTCCGTTTGGACACAACCAGATTTACCTTACGCGGTTGGTCTCCTCAGCCAAGGATGCAAAGCACCAACCAAGGCCCATGTACTTCAGGCCAAGAGTTGCATCAAGTACCTACAATGCTCATCTATAATGAAGATTCAGTACACACCACGAGGAAACGTGACCCTCACTAGCTACTGTGACTCTGATCTCTCTGGAGACAAAACAACAAGCAAATCAACATCAGGGTATTTGTTCCTTCTGGCTGGAGTTCCGGTGAGCTGGAGATCCAAGAAGCAATCTGTGGTGGCACTTTCCAAAACGGAAGTGGAGTACATTGCTGCACGCAAAGCCACAAGGGAAGCAGATGGCTCCATATGCTTTTGGGCGAATTGGGTTTCGACTAACTGGAACCAAAACCTTTGTAGTGCGACAATGAGGGCACCATTGTGCTGAGCGAAGAACCTGTCCTACATGATCGGACAAAACATGTAAAACGCCAGTACCACTACGTGAGAGACGCAGTGCCGGATGGCAAAGTGCTTCTGGAGCATGTCGGAACAAAGGAGAAGGTGGCGGGTCTGTTTACCAAGGCTCTTGATCACAAAAATAGCACAACATGCTCTGCGATCTCATGGGAATGACCATCTGAGTATGACCTTTGTAACTCAGACCCCCGAAGAGGTGGCAACTGGGAGAATGAGCATCCAACTCTCACGTCATAGAGCACATGCACTATGCACCGCATCACGCACGTCGCATGCGCATCACTTCTCTCTCTCACTGTTGCATGATAATACACAAACACGTGATATGAGTAGAGTTGGAGTGTAGATACCCATGTAACATGGCTCACTTGATGTGAAGCTCAGACCATGAGAGAGGATGCGTGTAGATGAGAAAAAAAGAAAATAGATAAAAGGGAAGCTGTGGTATCCACAGATAATGGGAGGCCTTGGGGGATCTCTTTTTTTTTTTTTTTTCCTTGTTGTTTCATTTCAGGATTAGTCATTGACACACAAGGGGAGGAAATCTTGGAAAAGTAGTTTTCTGGGTGTGTGTACACAATGAAAAAAAGGACTAAGTATGAGGAGCAAGACAGAGGGCCAGTGGAGAGGCCCTCCCCTGACCCTCTGCAAGCTACTCCACTCTGCCTAGTGTCTACTTCCTGCTGGGATCAGGAGGGAGGGTAATCCCGTGCCCCGCCCTGTCCACTGTGTACCTGTTATTCGACAATGTGGAGATGATCAGCAATATATGTTCGTATGGGAATTGCGCATATGGGCGGACTGGTTCTGAGACAAGGGGAGGAGCGGAGTGTGCTGACGTGGACCATCGGCAGCTCAAACTGAAGCGACAGAAACAAGGACACTGGACAGGTCGTGGACTATTGTCGATTATCGATCTATTGATTGATTAATCGATGATGGTTATCGCCTGATCATATCTGCATCAACGTTCAGCAACTGGCGCATAATGAAGTTGGCTACCGAGAACAGGGGAGAACCAAAGAGCTGGAACTGGATGCGATGGGACCGCACCCCAAGTGAGGTCACTTGAACGGCGCTTCCAGCGGCACACTTACAGAGCCTGCCGCTGTCAAACGGAGAGGCAGAGACGTGAACCGCAGCAGTGCCATTTAATCCTTGAGCTCGCATAATTGTGTTCAACTCTGTCAGTCGCTATTTTTATCAAGACTATATTCTCTCCTCTGGTGTCACTGAGTTGTGATCTGGTGCCATCTGTGTATGGCTGGTGTTCTCCTTCTGATCACAGAATTAATTCCAGCCTTGGTGGTCTGGCCACCAAGGCTAAACTCTTCAGGCATTCAAGGATCCTCATTTTTCTTCATTGGTCATCTGCACATTGATGTCATCAACGTCTCGCTCTGGCTTCAGCCTGCTGACGGCCTGTCCCCATCCACTTTCCCTTCGTCGTGTCCCTCCAACTGTCTTGACTCTGCCTAGGGCAAGATGCACCGCTCTCCTTTTGTCTCCTCTGACTGTCCTTGTTCTCCCGTCTTGACCTTGTTCAAGCTCATGTCATGGGTCCGCTTCCCCATGATTTCCCAGGGGATATTGGGCGGTACCTTCTTTGCCTCATTGATAAAATATCTCGGTTTTGCTGGATCTTTTTTATTTTCAGAAGAGCGATGTTCATGCAACCATTGAGTCTTGGCTTGTTCAACCTAAACATTCCTGCCAACGCTCGCTACACGTCTTTTGCAGTGACCAGGGCAGTGAGTTTCTTGGACCCACCATCCGGTTCCTTGAGTCAAAAGGTGTGTCTCTGGAGGCCTCAGCTCCCTACACATCTCAACAGGATAGGATCTCTGAGCACTGAATTGGACCCTTGCGGATGGCTTTCGCAGTCTTCTATCTGAATCTGGTCTCTCCTCCCTCTTGAAGCCATGAGCTACATGACCTGGGTCAGAACCGTGTCTCCCACGGTCCCCTCCCTCTTACTATCATGCCTTTTGAGCGCTCGTACAACACCTTTGCCGATCTTTGCCTTGTCCATATCAGGGGGACCATTGCTTCTATTTGGCTTCAAGAAGATCTCTGCAATGGCAAACTCTCCCCTCGTGAGTGCCTTTGTCCCTTCTTGGATCCCTCCGTCCAATGAAAGGCTTTACACTTCTAGGATCGATTGCGGTGGGGTGTTTTTGAGTACCGCCTTGTTCTTTGAGTCGCTATTTCTCTGTGACCTTTGTCTTCCCTTGTCTGCTGTCTTCCTATTCATGCTCTCTCGATTGCGAGGAGATCTGGTCCTACAATCTGAGGGTGCACACCGGATCTGATCCGCTGATATTGAGTTAGATCCGTATCCGCGGATCGGATCATGGCGGAAGATCCGGATCCTAGGATCCGGATCCAGAACTGCAGATCCTTGGACTCTCAGATCTTTGGATATGTCGGACTGCGGATCTGTCATTGTGGCCTTTTTTTGGGGGGGACACACTGCAAGTACCAAAAGGTCAACTTTCACAAAGTACACAACAATGTTCAACATCTCTTGTATGTTGTCTAATTGTACATTTCCACCATTTTTCATTTGTACATTGTTTCACGCACCAACCTCTTCACCTGTTTGTTTGAAAGCTTCCACATGGAAGAGTACTGATATTGATTATCATTCTAATTGCACTGGTTGGATGTGCACAGGAGTATTGTGCACAATTCCATTCATTGCACCAGGGTGCAATATGTAGTGGCACTTTGTACACCGATACTACTGTGCACACCTTTGTTCATTGCATCAACTGGCACTTTGTACACAGATATGAAGGTGCACCATTCTATTCAATGCATCAAGGTGCACTCTGTACACAGGTATTATGCACAATCCTATTCATTCCATGAAAACCACTATCTACAGATCAGACACTTCAAATCAGCAAATAAGCTCGTGCACCAAACATAGCATAGACATGTGAGAACTGGCATTGCCAGGGCATTGGATTTGAAAATGTGCTTCACAAAATTGGTCTCTGAAACTCTCTCTACATTTCTACGACATCGTCATCCCCATCCGTATTGTCCCCCCCATCCCCTTCTCCCCCCAGGCCCAAGTCCCCCATGTCCTCATCCTCCTCATCGTTGATGAATAGGCTCAGCCTTTCCAACTCCTCTACTGCTGCTCCAACCAAGGACTCCCGAGCCTGTCATCGAAGCTCATTGACACGGTCCTCCTCATCCTTCAACTCCTTAGCCACCACGCCGTGTCGACTGACAGGGAAGTCCCGAAGCGTAGGCTCGTTGATCCAGCTCTTCATTGTCAAGAGGTTCTCCACGGTGAGATGTGCCAAGGAGTGCCGGAAGTCGGTAATGACGTGCTTGCCCAGAGAAAACAAGCGCTCAGAAGGTGTTGAAGTGCCAGGGATGCAAAAAATGTCCATGCCAAGCAGATAAAACGTGGGAAACTGCCTGTGCAACTTTCTGTATTGCTTCAGAATGTTGGTCTTTGGATGCTTCTTGTCCAGCTTGCTCCACCTTTCCAGCTTGTCCTCCAGTCCCGTCAGCTACACTTCTACTGCAGGTGGCGGGACTGGCGTCTCAAACATTTCCGCCATTGGGTCAGCTAGAGCTGCCAGCAGGAGTGTGTCATCCTCTGCTCTCTGCTACTCTGCCCGAGGGCGGAGTTGCCGCACGGAGGTAGAGGCAGAGCTCTGTGTTCCAGAAGACCCCTGGTTGTTATTGACAGCTCCTTCACACAGTGCTGATGCTACTGCTATCTCCCCTGCCTCAGCATGCTCTTGCTCCACCCAATCATGGTAGGGACGCATCAGCTGTAGAAGCTTCACCTGCAAAGCTGCTGCTGACCGGATACCCATGAGACCATGGGTTCAAGTGTAGTAGCGGAGCCTGAATCATGGGTCTGTGGCTGTGGCCAAAACATGGCGATAAGTCAGGAGCCGGGCGTACTTCTCCAGTTTTGCAAGTGTGTTTTCCAGCCCCGCCAGCAGGCTGGCCAATAGCTTCTCCTTTGGATCCAGCTTCCCTGTAGCACCCCTTCTCTTGCTTTTTGCCACTATTGCCTCTGCTTTCACCTGCCAGCCTGAGAGCTTGTCAAACATGGACTCAAAGAACGCGATGATGAGATTGAGGGTGGGGTATTTGCTGCCACTGACGTCGTCAGTGTAAGCCTTGAAAGGCTTGAGAATCACGGTCATTAGCGCAATGAGGGTCCACTCATCGAAGCTCAACTTCAGCACCTCTCCATCCCGCCCGTACCTATCAAGCCAGCTTGGCAAAACAGGCTTCAAGTGCAGCACACGCTCCATGATGTCGAGCGTGGAATTCCAGCACGTCTCAGTGTCAAGATGCAACAACTGATAGGTCAAACCCTCAGCCGCCGCACGGTTCATGAGAGACTGCTCATGAGGCATGTTGCGGGTTGCAAAAATAGCGATGTTGCGTGCAGATGAGATCACTTCATTGACAGCGGGCAGGTTCATGAGGTCATTCACCGCCAGATTCATGATGTGCCCTAAGTAGCGAATATGCCCAGCCTTCTCGAATGAGCAGTCTGCAGCAGGGATGATGTGATTGTCAATCATGGCATCGTTCGTGCTTTCATTGTCCACGATCAAGAAGAACATCCTGTCCCAGAGCCCCTAGGACTTGAGTGCCTCTGAAAATACGTCAAACATCCTGACTGTAGTGGGACTCTCTGGTACAGCCGGGGAAGACAGAGCCACAGCCTTGATTTTCCAATCATCCATCCAGTGAGCTGTCGCCCCAACCTACTTCATCCTATTGTCTCCTTTCCAGTCGTCAGTTGTGAAAGAAACTGCATATTTTACCTCTGACAGCTGCCGAAAGATTCTCGTTCTGAAGGCTGCATTAGCAAGAACGATCTGCCTGGAGATGGTCATGCGCCCTGGCATCACAGCTGATGGATTGGCGTGCGCGAAAGCTTGTTGCAGCCAGTAGGAATCCATGCTGTGGAAGCTCACGTTTTTTTCGATTACGTGTTTCCAGACGCAAGTCTGGAAATACTTTTTGTCGAACACGACGCTGACCGCAGCGACGCCCCGTGCGATGATGGTGTTCTCCTGACTGACGGGCACATCCTCTTTGGCTTTGACAGCAACAGAAACCGCCTGGACAGTGGCCTGCTTCAGCGCCTGAGCGACAGCTTCCTCCTTCAAATGATTGTAGATGACGGAGTGCTTATTCCGCATGTGCTTCCACATGTTCGATGTGCACCCCAGCTTGGGGGAGTAATTTTTTGGGCAGTGGTTGCACTGCGCACGCGGGTCTTCTTTGGTCCCGGTCTTGGTGAACTCCTGCCACTGCATGGACGGCGTGCCTGTCTCTTCTGGGTCCTTGCGTTTCTCGCCATGTGTCTCGTCACCACTGTCTTCCTCTTCATCTGAAGCTGGGCGATGCTCTGTGCCTGACTCGTCCGCGGCACCATCGTCGGCCATGGTGCCAACGGTGACACTCGTCAGTCAGAGACTCTGACTGACGAGTGTCGAGTGACGAGCACTCTGACTCGGAGTGCTCGTCCACGCAAACAACCCGCTCAAAGCACGAATGGCGCCCGAGGGAAGATCCCTAACCCAGATCTTGCGATGCGAAGGCCAGTCGGCGATGCTAGGTTTTTTATGAAATATCAGTATTTCATTTGGCGAAACCCGCAGTTCGTGACCAGAAAATGATTAAACCCATCTTATGTAGCACGCCATATCACTTATGAACAGAGCATTTTACTTCAAGCGAATCATCCACATGTCGTTGTGAACCGTTCAGAGAGGACAATAATCTGTGATTCTTTTGTTGCTTGAACGAATCGGAGTGCATTTCACGCTTCGTACACCGGGCATGCACAACGCTCATGGCACCTCATGCTCCCCGAGGTGTACATGACGTGCTTCTTTCTGGCATGCCATGCAGAAATGTGCGATGGATAGTCTATCTGCACAAGACACTGGCAGATGTGAGATATTTCTCCAGCTAGGCTGCCACACAAGGCACAAGATGTCACACAGTCAGTGGTTTGTGCCATATTTCGGTGCCACATTGCAATGTCTACGCTGGCTGCAGTTACAGGTCATCCACGTCATGACATGCAATCGCGCCTCGTCCAGGTGCAATCCTCCCGACGGCGGGGATAATGGCCATAGCGTCGGTTCGGACTAGGCCATCGCTCGATTTTCCACCCCCTCCCCCCCACCTCCCTGACGCAGGATCCGCGGTTCCACGGATCGGATCCTTGCCGCTGATCCAGAACCGCGGATGGATCCGAGATCCGTGATCCGTGAGTAAGATCTGCGGATCCGTGGATTTAGTGTGCACCCTTACTATAATCCCTACCGTCCATGCAGTCCGTGTTGATGTCTCCTTGTAGCAGCCTTCACCCTCAGAGCGTCCCCAGGCGATAGGCACAGTGCCAACTCAAACCTCAGGGTCCATCCCGTCCATGTCATCTATCTCTTTTGGAGCACCGTCGTCCTCGATCATGCCCTCACCCTTCTTCCCATTAGCGTCAATGTCTCTTGTGCAATCTTCTGTGAATCCATCCAATCCTATCGCTCCTATCCTGGTTGGTCTATCTATTCCTCACCCATCCCCGTCTGAAGACCCCTCCATTCCTGCACCCATATCCCTTTTCGTCCATGGAGGGCGCCTTCGTGCACTTCCTACCCACTCCTCAAATTTATTTTCACCCTCCGCTTGCCCATTTTGGCCACAACCTGAGTAGTCCCCTGCGTTTTGGACCGGCATGGACGCCTTGGGTCTGACGATAGGAGTTGTCCATCTTAACTCTACTCTTGGTTACACACTGCTCACGACAAAGCATGAACGTGCACTTGAATCCGCTTTCCCTAGGAGTGTCGCAGAGTGTCGCGTCACTGTTGCTACCATGCCCTTGTCACCTAAGGCCACCACAGTTCTTCAGGCACGAGCACAACCTGACTCACATCAGTGGGAGGCTGCCATGGACAACAAGTTGAGGGCTCTAGACAACCATGCGGTGTACGAGCTAGTTGATATCTTGCCAGAACACAAGGTCAATGATGCCGGATGGGTCTCTTTTCAGAGGCACAAGCCCAACGGCAAGCTCGATAAGTACAAGGCATGCCTTATTTCTAAGGGGTTTTCCCAAGTCCTTGCATTGATTTTGAAAAAAATGTTCAACCCCGTCGGACATTACACCATAGCCTGAGCTCTTTTGAGTCTCATAGCACCCCATGACTAGGAATGTAAGGAAATGGATGTGAACAACACATTCCTATACGGATATTTCAATGAGGCGATTTACATAGTGCAACCCCCTTGGGTCTTCTGATGGTACCAACCGAGTGTGGAGGCTAGAAAAGGTCCTCTATAGCCTTAAGCAGTCACCTAGTTGCTGGAACCAGGAGATCACCTCCACCCTAAAAAAGGGGGGATACCGATGTAGCATTGTGGATTTTTCCCTCTTCTTCACTCCACTATCTGTACCATTCGATGGCATCCTCGTCTATATGGACAACTTGTTGATTGTGTCGCCAAGCCAAGAGAGGCAGTGGCGTCTGTAAAATCCCTGTTGTAGTAAGCATACAAGATGAAAGACTTGGTTCTGGCTCGTGCCTTTCCAGGCATGGGGCTTAAGCGTGATTGCGCTCAATGCATCCTCAATGTTCACGAGGTTGTGTATGTTTCTAGCCTGGGGGAGGGCCTCGCATCCGTATTAATTTTTGTCCCAACTGCTTCAATGCCGATAATGCCAGCTAGACAGAGATTGTTTAAAACTTTGGACGTGTTGAAGCTGGGGGAGACAATGGATGTGACTAACTATCTTCAATTCATAGAGTCCTTCATGTACCTGGCCACTACCACGAAAGTAGATGTCCCCTACCATGTGAACTCAGTTCTCTTAGTGCCTGAGGACACAAAAAATAGAGGTCACGTTGCATGTTGTTAGATATTTGTTCTCCAGTGCTCGCTTTGGTCGTTGCTACCGTGCACAGCCAGCATTGGTCGTTGAGGGGTACACAAACAGTTACTAGGCTCATGATGCTCGTAATTGCATTAGTTATATCTTCCTTGTTGTGGGACAACAATCTTGTGGAAAAGTGGTAAGCAGGGTTGTGTGGCACGCAGTTCCAGCGAAGCTGAGTATGTCGATCTTGGTATCGATACATGTAAGAGTGTTTGGCTATGTCGTTTGTTGTAACAGCTACATGTCTCCATTTGTTGCATTACATTGCATTTAACAATCAAAGCACGAAAGCTATTACTCAGCACAATGGCAAGCATCACATTTGCACAAAACATATCAATGGGGAACATCATTTTGTGAGTGTGCGGCCGTAGGCGATGTTCACATTATGTGGGTTGATACTCGACAATAGCGAGCTGAATTCCTTATGAAGGCAATGAGCAATAATGCCTTCAAGGCAGTAGTTCACATTGTTGGTTTGTTGTGAGCTCGTGATTTCCCAAGGTAAAGTATCGCGCTTGTGAATGTGTACAGTCTTGAGTCACATCTTGTGACGTCTGCTTTGTGGCTGTGAGTGTATGTGTGCACTTCGGCAACGGGTCCTAGGGGAGTGTTGGTTATGCGTCCATGCCATGTAGTGACCTCTGGCCTCCTTACACACTCACCTCACTCATGCGGGTGACTGATCGGAGGGAGAATCTGTCATCGGTCACTCCATTGTCTTGACACTACTACATGAAGAGAGAGCCCCTTTACAAGGGCCAGAGGACTTCACCACCGTAGTGATGTCCTTGTGCTTCAAACACACGTGTTCGCCATGATTGTGTGAACTATTGTTGTGAATTTTGTAGTGGATGGCCGAGTTTTCTTCTGAACCTAGTTTCTGCCAGTTTTCTAACCGTTAACATGTGTGACAGGTTTGCTTCATTCTGTTGAATGGTGGTTCATATCCACCACGCACAAGGATGGCGAGCCATAGCGAGCTCGCTACTCGTTCGCTCACTTCCCCAGAATCTAAGACCTCCATGCACCGTGACCCCTCTCGCTCGTTCAGCTTCCACAGTAAACCTATGGCGTTCTTGCTGCTCTTGTAATGTGTGCCTTGCATACTTCTCTAGTTGTCGTCGCTTTTCTAGATCGCAGGCTATAGACTTTAGGGTCAAATGTACTTCTAGGACATAATAGACATGTGGTGGTGAGCTGTGTGGGTTTGAATGAGTGTACACTTACGTAGGGTTCATTTTAAACGAATGGGCAGGTTAACGACTGGGTAATTGAGAACTTATGCTGAAATACATGGCTTTCATGTGTGGAATCTGAGGGGGGTATCAAGATTGGTTTTTTTAAGAAAAAGTATACTTATCTTTTGGGCATATGTCCTACCAATTCATTTTTTCTTGTGCTTCATGTTGGATTTTTTAAGGCTTCATTTGAAATCATATCTTTTTAATGCTTTTGAAATCGAGAATGGCGTACGATAAAGAGATCTTTACATGCATGATTTTATCACGTGCATTTGAAAAATGGCCTGAGCCTTTGAATGTACTTTAATAGGTTGATAAAAAAACAACAATTAGATGATTTTAAGTAGTACATATTGTCGAAGATGAAGTATCTATTTTTGCATAATGTGTACAGCTTGCAATTATGGTCGTGCTCTTAAATGGTGAAGGGATTCAATGAATGAAATATCCACCTAAAGCATCATGTGTAAGCTTTACATTTCTAGTCAAGTTCTTGAGGTAGAACGAAGCATGAACATATTGACGCCGGTTAGATGACTACTTTGGGAAACACATGATATTGGAAGAAAAAGGGGCATAATAACCCTTTGCTTCGCGAGGGGGTCATTAATGCCTTACCTTCATACAACGGTAAATAATGGTGTTAAATCGAGATCGAGACCGGTCTCGATCTCGATTGTCTCGATTTTGTCTCGTCTCGTTGTCTCGTACCGCATGACACGAGACAATCTCGAATTGTCTCGTGCGAGACGAGACGAGACCGAGACACGTCACATGTCATGCGAGATCGAGACGAGAATCTCGTACTGCAGTGTCATTCTCGCATTTTCTTTTTGTGGACCTGTTACGTGTGCCAAGGCCTTTATACGTGAAGGTCGTAGGATCGGTACGTAGATAAGTGAGAAGACACACATTGTAGAATCGCTTTAACGGTTTGCAAATACTAAATTTTCTACCGCCAAACCTTGTAGGCAACAAGTTTTGGCGGTAAGCTACAAGTTGTAGCTTCCTTCGAATAAACCAAGATGGATATGAGGCGGATACATTGAATGAGCACGACTTTGACGTCACTTTTGCAAATCGATTTTATATTCGGATCTCCTACACGTCTATTCTCCGCACGGACTGGCCGTTTGTCTCATTCTCTATGTGGTTTGATCCATTTATGTGCCACATTAGCGATATCTTGACAAAATGCGGTGGTCACATCTCCCACGCAACCTTCCACCGTCCTTTCATCACCACGGTCAAGAAAAGTGCCTCTCGGAACGCGCCCTCACTAGTGCAAGTTCGAGACGTCGCACAACGAGGTCGAGATCGGTACGAGATCGAGACCCGCCACGTGCACTTCGGTACGAGATCGAGAATTTCTCGGTCTTGACCGACGAGACGAGACATCTCGTACCGAAAGGTTCGAGACCGACTTCGAGATCGAGATTTCTCGTCTCGATCTCGATTTAACAGCCTTAGCGGTAAAGAAGCATAAGCCAATCAGCCAACTCGCTTCACCATACTCGATTAGCGGCATGAACCATTAGCGGCATGAACCATGAACCATATCGAGCTAAGTAAGGTGGGGCATACAGAAACCCCTCGCAATTCTCGCTCCCATGAGAGAATCATGGTCAAGCGGTGACCTCTTTCTCTTGTTTTTTTTGTTTTCTTGACACGCAAGCCCTCTAGTTCGACTTAGGGTTTTCCTATGTTTTCCATTGTCAGAGCTTGCGAGCAACATAAAACCATACATCAAACTAGGTGGTTTGCGTGTTGAAAAAAAGACAAGAGTCATTGCTCGAACACAATTGAGCAATTTTTTTTTTCAGGATTAGAGTGGAAAACATCGTTCTTCAAAGTGTGCTTTTCCCTTAACACACAATTTGCTAATGTTTTTACATAAAACCCTACCCTAAATTACATTTGGGGATTTCAAGTTTTAGTTTTACGCGTGCTCCTGCTGGGCCCCATGGTAGTTGGGGAGTCTCGGACCCCACGTTAAAGCCACCCACAAACCCTACATTGAACATTAAAAAATCCCTCGAAATGTTTGAAACAATTGTCGACCTTAGCATGTCGACGCTGCATAGCATGCAACGTCGCCATGCTGGTTGTTGTAAATTTCATTTTGTTGAATTTTATGATAATAATTAAACTAGTTAGGTTTTTTTGGTTCTTCCTAACGCTGGGTAAGATGCTCTTTGGATCACCTGACTGGGCATAAGCACATCCGAATGGTGCGGGCAATCCCTACTTGTACCCATTAAAAAAAGTACGAGACGATCTGAAAACGATACGTTCATGACATATCAAAGATAGTCGGTCAGTCGGCTTCCGGCGGCAGAAGGTCCGTCGGTGGCCACCGATTGATAGGCGACGAAATGGCACATATCCTCTGGATTGAAAAACAATTTCCGATGAGCTCAAGGGCCTGCTTCTCCCTTCAAGGATCAATTGAGCGGGGGGGCGAAATGGAGTGCGAAGCAATCGACCCATAAATCGTTGACATCTGGAGTTCAGCACCCATAGCGCAACTGGAACAGTGTGCTGGTGAAAACATTAGCTTTCCCGAAATCCATAACAGAGAATCCCTATTCCACGGGATTTCCGAACAAGAAAGACGGCATGGCTCGAGACGGTTCAAGACGGCATGTCAAGCGGCGCGAAAGCGAGCCGCGTGAAGTGCAGACAAGTAAACGGAGACAAGTCATGCGAACGTACAAATGTTTTGATCGACGCACCGTCGTTCGAAAACGAAAGTGAAGAGTCTAAGTTCGAATCCCGTTAAGACCTCTGCAAATGACGCGGGGACATTCAACTTTCGATCCATCTGAACATCGCCGCGGGCTCCGCAGCTTTACAGTTTCCTTGACGAAAACCAGTCTGACACGCATTAGCCGCGGCTGGAATCGCTCGCGCCACCAGTTAGAAAATCAGGTTCCTAAATGCCATACTTTTCGATTTTTGATGACAGAACACCAAGCTTTCCGATTTTTGATTTCAATGAACTACAGATTTTTGTGTGTGCTCACGATATGCCAAGAGGGGCATAAAAGATCACTATATTACGCACGAAAAAAATGTTTCTAATGAGACCTTATTTTTGTGTTTATTCGATTATTGAAGTTAAGGTTTCCTTTTCTTCTTGCAATACGGGTGAGTATGTTAGTTGATATTTAATGCCGCTCTTGAATGGCTACCCTGACAGTGACTACGCCCGCGATTCGAAAGCTCAAAACAATAGCAGCTTCGTCTTTCTCCTCGGCTCTGTTGTCGTAGCCTGACGTAGCGGGAAACCGGGGAGCGTGGCTTGCAACACTGAGGAGGCCAAGTATATGTCTCTGAGTGGTGCTACCGCCGAGGCGGTGTGGCTCCGTCGCCTTCTCTACGAGCATCGCCTCCCCACCCAGGATGTTACCCTCTACACGGACAATAAGATTGGGTTGACCATTATCAGGAATTCTGCTGCTCTTCATCTCTGCACCAAGCACATAAATGTTGAGCACCACTACGTTTGCGTCGTTGTCAGAGCAAACGATGTCTCTCTCTAGTTCATTTCTACAAAGTTGCAACTCACAAACTTTCTCACAAAGGATCTTCACCAACCTACTTTCGCTTCAAGAGTCACTTTTGTTTGTCTTCACACCCTTCCCCTGTTAGACCGATGCCCTTCCATTCTTCCCCATTGCCATTTCCTACATTGTTTAGTCCTATGCTCGATGACCTCTTTCATATTGCATCGTTGTTCATTCCCTAACTCCGTGTTTCTTCCCTCCGTGTATCCGTCTCCTGCAGGTTCCTCTGCATTCGCTACCCCTTGTCGCCGGTCACGTCTCCCATCCGTCTCCGTCCATTCCCCCATCCCGTCTCCCCTGTTTACACTTGTTTTTTTCATGCCCTTCATGTTCCCCTGTCGTCATGTACCTTTGGGCGTGGTTTTGCATGCCCTTAACAATGTAGCGCTGTTCTAGGCACTATCACGCTTCAAGCATGCTGCTTCAGTCGGGTGCCGTTGGCTGGATGCTTCTGGCTAGGAACTTTTGGTGGAATGCTCTGGGAGGGGTGCTTCTGGACGGGTGCTTTTGGATGGCTGCTCCTGGAAGGGTGCTCGTGGATGGTTGCTTCTAGATGGGTCCTTCTTGATGGGTGATCCTTGTGGAGCCTTCCTATCGCCTGCCTCGGCCGTGTAATTTGAACATCATGATTCTCCCGCTCACGTTCTATGTCCCTACCTCCTTAACGACACGGTTCTCGCTAGTGTCCGTCCAACGGGTTCACCTAGTGGTTCCCCCCATTGCTTCTAGTGGTCCTTAAGTGCTTGTGGTGTGGTGTTGAAGCTTTCTGCTTGGGGCATCCACCCTCCCTTGCTATCATGTTGAAGTAGCACACATTTGGTGTTACTTGTGTTAGCAAGCCTAGTTTAGTCCTAGACTCGTCTCTTGAGTTGTTTTCCTTTTGAGACGTACGTCTCCTTACTCTGTGCACTTTTCAGACACGCTCCAATTTTGATCGAGAGATTTCATGTGTGCCTCAGCTGGCTCACCACAAAATGTGGCAAGCCACGTGAGGCTTATTGTGTGACCTGATAGGGGTCACGCATCCAAGCTCCTCATCCTCACTCTTCTTGCAACAATTGTATCATTCGCCTCGGTCTAATCTTGCTCTCAAGTCTCGATCCCCCCTCACAGCTATGGAGAGCCTCCTCCCTCACAGCTCCTGATAGCTCCCGACCCCATCTACGACTAAGTGTCGCACTCCCTCCCTCCTAAACCTGAGAGCCCTCACTCACAAGTCTCTCTCCCTCTCTATTTTCTCATCCACCTCACTCCCCCTCTCCCTCTCCCGGGCCTATACGACCTCGTTCAACAACTAAAGCTCGATACATGGATATGTTTGAACAATATGCATAAAGTGATGTAAATCTAAATGAATCCTCTTTTTGAGTTAAAATATTTTTACATAAAAATGTAGCATAAGTAGAATATTGCTGAAGAAAATATGTGCATGAATTTAAGAGCTTTTATAAATGTATCTTAATTATTCAATAAACATTCAATGTGTTATTTTCTAAAATTCCGTTTTTTAAGAGCAATAATTGTATTCGTTGTATTTTTATACATGTGGGGGTTACCCATACATTCAAAAATATGCATGTCCCACTCAAAGACCACGGAAATAGTTACACTCCATAATGCTAAGGTGTCTTAGAATCCCTTACGGGTTGTCTCGAGAATATTGCCATTTTACGCATGAATAACGAGAAAACGTATCATGTCGATGTTACATGGAATGGAACTTTGACATTATGAAGTCAAAATGTTTTGTGAGGATTCATTAACCCTGATTTTGAGGGGTTTGTGAATGTTTTAAGGGGATTTGTGCGTGGTTTGAGTGGGGAGTCCAAGACTCCCCATGCTTTGGAGGGAAACTTGTGAGGATGCGCAATTGTGGGTTTGGTAGGAGCCTGCTAAAATTTTAAAGCCTTAAGCTTTGAATGTTGCACAGGTTAGTGTTTGAATCGTGTTTGCATAGTGAAATTCGGGGTTTATTTCAAAAATATAACAAAAGAAGCGTGTTTTTCTTAATTACAAGGTAGTGATACCTTTGTTTTTTTTCATACAAATCTTAATTTGTTTGGTGAGGGATCTGATTGTGCCAAATATAAAAACCATACATGCTGGTAGAGTTTGTGCATAGATAAAGGGGTGATTACTCCCTTGCAATTCTAGGATGCAAGCGAGAATGATAAGGGCGTTAGCATGCCCCAACTCACTTCGCTTGATGAGCAATTGATGTTGATGATTACACATTATAAGGCATGAATGAATTTTAGTTTTTATTATTGTTGGGTAGGGTGCTTTTTATTTTTCAAGCGACAAGAAACCCCATCATGCAATGGGTTGAAGGTCGTCTGTCCTTCAAATGACAAAGTAGATATTTGCGTAAAAATAGAATAATGTCCATGAAAATAATAACCTTCAGTTTTTTTATTTAAATTATTAAATTTATTTTTTTATCAGAAGAAAATAAGGTTTTTTCGAGATTCTAATAAATTGTGTAAAATACTTACTATGAAAATTAGAAATTTTTTCTAAATAAAAAATGTTTATATTTGTTAATAAATGTGTAGCTCATCACTTTGATAGCTTGATATGAGTGAAAAAATGAATTCGTTACAAAGTTTTTAATCAATAGAAGATGTAAGTGAAATGTTTGGTTCAAGAAATGAAGCTTAATTTATTTTATGAATTAAAAATTTTTTATACATTGAATTACGTAAATGATTTTTTTTCCATATTTTCAATTTTTCTTGCAAATTAATTAAAGCTCATCATGATTCATGTTCTAGGTTGGGATAGAAGATAATGTTAATGCTTCATATGCTTCCACATAGGTTTTGAAGAGCATCATGATAGTTTATAAATTATTTTTCATGCTATAAATTAGAAAATGTTGTTCACCATGCTGGTAAAGTTTTGAAGGATAGTTGTTTTTGTTTCAACAATTTAGTTCTATCCTAGTAGTTATCATGAAAGGAATTGATCTTTGTTTTTAAATTATTTAAAGTTGCAAAGTACTTCATTCTTGTTGTATTTCACAAATTTCTTCATTATTAGCCAATAACTGCCTTTTGTATTTCGAATTAGTGTTACTTGATATTTCTCTTATGTGATTAAGGTCTAAATTTGGTGAATTGATGAGAAATTACCTCCTTGCAAGGTTGTTTAGACACTTGAGAACTTTAATTATTTTTCATAGCTTCAAATATTGCATTTTTTTTCGCTTTTAACTTCAATAAACTGTAAATGGTAGCTGGTTTCATTAGTGTGGTAGGGGACATTTTTATGGAAGACTGAAGATGGCTGAGCATGTTATGGGAATCGAAGGTTTGGCCGAGAATGGAAAAGAATGGAAAACGGTGAAAATGCCGATTACCCTCTATTTTTTCACCCTTGACCCTCATCCGCCCCTCCGTCGGAACAAGAAGCTTCATTCGCCTCCCCGTCGGAACGATAAGCCCCATTCGCTCCGTCGTCAGAGCGATAAGCCCCATCCGCCCCTCTGTCGTAGCGATAAGCCTGATCCGCCCCTCCGCCAAATCAAAAAGCCTCATCCGCCCATGTCCGGCAAAAAAATGCCTAATCCGCCACCCCGTTTTCACCATGCTCAAACAGCGATGCATTTTCGTTGCTTAAGCATGGCGATTCTGGGCATACCATGCTAGAATGCGGCCCTCAGTTGCGGCCGTCGCGATGGAGGGCCGCGATAGCACCGAGGGTTGGGGGGGGGGAGGAGGGGGGGTTGCCGACCGACATCCGTCGGTCGGAACTTCATCAACCGTCGCCCCCGCCCCCCACCCACTTCTCAGAGCCCACCCGCAAGCCATCGAGGCCCTCGCAATTAAGGGACGCGATGGATTTGGCGGCCGGTGGGTTGCCAGGAGCCTGTGGAGAGTGGGGGGGGGGACATCGACGGGGATTTCGGCCAACGGGCGTCCATAGGAATTTGCTAAGGGGAGTCGAAAATCTCTTTTTGTTTCTTTTTACACTTAGTATAACTTTATACCCTCGTTTGAGATACAAACATTATACAAAACCACCCCCTTATTATACCCAGGATTTGAGGGTTTAGTTTTTGCACGCACCTACTGGGCCTCGCGGTAGTGGGGCCCAGCAGGTTTCTTTTCATAGGTAGAAAATTGTGACGTAATCATGTCGACGCCGCATCCATGCTAAGTTGACATGCTTACTTTCGACAAACGAGAGGGGTATATCGTTTATTTTCTACGCTTGAATTTTTGCATCCTTGGAGAAGGGGCGAGTCAGGCTTATTGTTCTGGAGGAGGGGCGAATGAGGCTTATCGCTTGGACAGAGGGGCGGATTGGGCTTATCTCGCTGGCGGAGGGGTGAATGGGATTTATCGTGCCGACGGTTGGGCAGGTGGGGCTTATCGCTCCGATGGAGTGGCGGATGCGGCTTATTGTCCGAAACTTGGGGTATATAGTTACTCTGCCCAATGGAAAAAGTGAGCCAGTTTTGGAAACTGACCACGGATAGCTCGCGCAGATATTTGCGGCGGCGAAAGCCGGCGTACTGTTTTCCCGCTTGCCGGCACTTGTGCATGCTGACCATCGCAACAGCATGAGGGATGCCAGCAGCATGAGCAGCAGAAGAGCCGTCACAAGCACCTCGGTCTCCTACCGCGCTACGGCCTTCGTACCTTGGTCACTACAATCTATAAAGCCAAATGGCGACTAACATATGTGTTAACATGAGCGCATTTCGTGCTCCGGGGACCGCTCCTGCCCCCTCCCCTCCTCTTTTGAGTGTAGTTGGAAGCCTCTACCACTGCACTCTCAGTTCAGCCCTTGTCCGCCTTCCGATCCTTGACCTGCTTCTGCGTCCCCGCAATGACGTCCCCCTCTTCATCCCCACGGGCCGCGTATGGCCCTCCTTCCTTCCTTCTCCAACCCACTCTTATCTTCCTCGTCCTGCTCCACTTCCTAGTTCACTCACCCCAGCCAACCCTCTCTTCAGCCAGCACCTTTCAACCGAGGCTGCACCAGATGCAGAGGGTCGGCGTGCACAACAGCTACCACGTGCAGCCGCATCCGGACATCCAAAGAATTCTCAACGAACAAACCAAAAAGGCCAAACAGTGGGAGTACACGCACAAGCCACTTACCAAACTGCTGGAGTGCGGCATACGCACATTCGAACTCGACGTGAGCCATCCCGGCAACCCCCCTCAACTGACGTCTCTTTTCGTCGATGCTATGCTATTGTCCTCTCTCATGTGGACAAATTCACAGGCAGCTTGCCATATCTGCTGTCCCACTCGTCCCACTCCCCTTCCCCCCCACCCACCCTCCTCGGCTTTCGAGACTCTCGAATCGAGAGCACTCTTGCTCTCGAATTCGAGGCGCGTTTGTAATTTCGTTAGTAATTTTCGCGTCGCACCTGCTTGGGAGAGAAGATGCATGGACGGTAGGTGACTGAATATACTCGCGAATTGAGGCAGCAATAACGTGCGCGCGCTTCGAGGGCAAGTTTACTCTCGTTTACATCGCTCTCACTGTGAGAGCGATGTAATCGCTCTCACTGTGAGAGCGATGTAACGTCGGGTAGGTATGGCCCCCTTCCTTTTTGGCCCGTTCCGAAAAGGAACCACGATCACGATTTCAGCACGGCTCGTTTACCTCGTACGCTGCCGCCGCTTTCGATCCGGTTGGTTTTTATTCCTGATGTCGGCCTCAGTAAGGACGACATTGACAGACAGCGACGAACAACGCGGACTGATTCCGTCAGTCTGCGGCGTTGTCGACTTGCTCCACCCCATCCCCGTCCCCCTCCTGCAGGAGAGTGGGAGGGGGGGGGGGG
>SZWC01002750.1:188368-202841 GCA_023375785.1 Penium margaritaceum
CACACACACACACACACACACACACACACACAAACACACACACACACACACACACACACACACACACCCTCAATTCTGACAAATCCATGGGTTTTACCCGATGCATGATGCCTCTTGGCCACTGAGTGTAGTTTTTCCATCTAAAATTCATGCCAACTTCTCCAAAACGTTCTCCCTTGCCTACAGATTACAGAACCAGAAAATGTTCTGGCTGACTAACTTTCATGGAGTGCATCAACAGTGTTTGACAAAGACTTAGTTAGGCATAAATTCACCACCACATACACTTGTGGAAGACGTGGATGTTGTTTTCTTGTTTTTGCATGTGTGAGTTTTGGCGGTTAGTAGTTGCCAGGTTTCTTATCCTAAGGGGCCATGGTTCCAAATTAGCCACTGCCAGTGCATTGCCGGTAGGTCAGGCTCAACCCCATTGGTTGCGGCAAGAATCCATGCAATATCCTTCTTGGGTGATCACATCGACTGGCGTAAACTACCCGCTCTCTCACTTCTCACTGTATTTGCTTGTTTCTAAAGCACAATTATTTTCCCATCGTGTGGTGGAATGTGTGGTGCGTGAACCCTTTCTCACAGTTCTAACTCACATATCGCGCTCTTCTCCATCAAGTACTGGTATCAGAGCAGGTGGAGCTTCAATTCTCACACTCTGGTAGTAACCACAATCCTTGCAAACAATGTAGCGCTCTTGTCATGGTATTGGAGTTTCTGCATTTCACAATGAAGATTCAGGGGTGCAGGGAATAGCATCCTCCAGTGTTGATTGCATCCCTTCCCCTTCACGACCTGGCAGGTTGGTGAAATTCACCGCTCACCATTTCGCAGCAGACATGGTACTCTGCAAGCCCACAAATTGGCATCTCCGCAAGTGCGGAACCCTTCACGGCCTCCTTCTATGACCGGTGCTTCTTCTTAGTATGCAGCTTATATCCTCTTCATCCAAAGGCAGTAGCAGACGGCATTCCAAGCTAACACTGCAGGCGGCACCCTAAACCGCCACTGTGGTATTTCTTGGCAGCAGCGGTATCACTAGAGCTGTCCTTGGTTGTCCTCTAAGTGACATCAGCTACAGCAGCAGCTGGATTAGTGGCAGCGGCAGTGGCTACAGAATCAGAAGAAAGAGCAGCATTGGCAGCATCAGCAATGGCTACAGTGGCAGCGGCAGCAGCAGCGGAAAATGTTGTATAGCAAGTTGCACTAATATACCGGCTTTAGTGACAGCGGCAGTAGCTACAGAGGCCATAGTAGTAACGGCTGGGTGACAAAAGTAGCCTCAGCATTATATCCCACGCCCTTGCCATAGCTGGCCAACAGCATCCTGAGGCGTCAGTGGCATTCGCGGCCACTACTGAGGCAGCTCAGCACAGCATCATTGCCATGGTTTATTTTCTTAGCAGGATTCTTATCACAGCAGCAGCATCAGATGCACAAGAAAAATCAGCTGGGGGCAAGTTGCAACAAGAAGCCTCAACTGTAGTGACCAGGCTACAGCAGCTTCTGCAGCATAAGCTTTGGCTGCTTCCTGCTCCTCGCTTTGGTGTCGCTGCCAGCAACAGAGAGTCAACGCCAACATCCCCTGCTGTTGCGACAGAGATTGGCTGACTTGACTCTGAATGAATGACTTGACTACAAAGAGGACCATCTTGCGCAAAGTCGATGGCTAGAGCACTAATCCAGCAGTCCAGGCTTCTTCCAAGGTGAGGAATATGCCCCATTTGATGTGCACGTGCAGGAGGAAGTCGAGGCTGATATCTCCTCTCACATGGCATCCAATAACTCGCCATCACACCCAGACACACCGCCTACAACACCGGAACAACTGGAGCATTGGATGAACCCAACACCAAGTCTCTCACCAGCTTCCCTTGGGAGCCAAAGGAGACGTATCCACACATAGGCAGACTGGGTCAACACAGCAGAACCTTTGCCACATTCTTCTTGTTGTAACAAATTACCGTACTGAAACTCATACTCGATCAATGTTAGATTGCAATTATATGCTTTTCATACTCACCATAAATTATGTACTTTTGAATTTCTGTTGTGCTTGCTCAAAAGGGACAGGCTGTTATTCATGATTCCCATACTTTCCCATTATGCTATGTAGCTAGTTCGACACCTTCGCCTCAAGTCCCTGGTCATTGCGTCGAATCTCCAAGTTTGGAAGTTTGAGTGCAAAAACGCGGGCCACCCTCGAATTGCCTCCTCTCGCGTGCGCCGTTGTTCTAACTTCTTTTCTTGAGGCCGCTCATGACCCCAGTGTGGCTGTGGTACCTACGGCTCGGGCTGCACATGCACCAGAGAGCACAGAATCAGGGGAAGTTGTTGAGGCCTACACCTCTACCACCATGTCCTTAGGGCCTGTCACCACAGCCGCTGTTAACGTGGCCACCCATATTTCAGCTGCCGCAGACGCCGCTGCCTCTGCAGCTGCCACTCTAGCAACTTCTGTCGCCTCCACAGTCACCTCCATCCGGGCCCCAAAGTCCCTGGCAACATCATTGACTGACTTCTTGATGACCCAAAACATCCTCTCACTCATTTTCAGGGTATCTTCCATCTCATATCTTGCAGCAGCTTCTCTGATAGAAAGTCTCTGTGTGTTCATCTGCTCTGCATAAGCAGTTGCCGTGGTAACAGCATGTACAGCTGCTGTCTTCCCACCAATGTTCTCCCTTAATATTTAGGCCAGTTGAGCCACACGCTTGCCTGCCTTCCTGTCTTTTGCCCTCTTTCATGCTCTCTCCGTACCTTTCTCGTCTCTGCATCTTTTGCCTTCGTGCCGGGTGCCTTAAATAGGCTGTGGTGCAGCGCAGCGGTTTTTCTAGCACAACCATCCCGATTTTTTCATTCCCACTGGGGCAGGGGAAATTCTTTTGGCTCTAGTGTGTGTGGATGCACCCTCGCAAATTCTCATCCCTCTATGTTGCACGATACCGCTTTTTGATGTGCCTTAAGAGTGACAGTGGTGAGAGATGTGAGGTTCAAGGATCACAGTCAAGAGTGGGGACAGAAAGGGCCGCAAACAAAGTTGGGCAACGAAAGCTTGTTCTGGCATTAGCCTGTGATCTAAGACTTTCAACGCATCTAAGCTCACCCACATTGGAGCTGTATAGCCACTCCTACGGTCATCAAAGTAACCCATGGTGGAGCCGCCCTCCATGCTCTGAACCCTAGGCGAGGGGAGGCGCATTGATGACAACCCATCCAAGCGCCTTTCCTGGCCCATAAATCAAGGCAAGGTGCCTCCTGCACCAAGATACATTCTTGGGTCTTTCCTTTTTCAATTGTGTGCCTTTTTGGAGCCTTTTAGAGTTTATCTTGGACCACTGGTTGCGAATTACCCACCGCCACTGGCGGTTACCCAATTATGCCGTGCCAACACCCAAACTTCGGGTGAGACTAAATTTCTGCTCACTCAACCAAATTGAATGATTCAAAGCTCTATTTTACATAGAAAAATACAAGGAATCCAAATATGCAACCATATCATGCATTCAGTTTTTCTGAATATGTTAGCAGAGAAATTCGCTCAATAGCACTCATGACAAGGGGCACAACCAACAATCTCCCCATTGCACCACTGCCGTAATGCCACATCCTTGGAGTTTGTGGCATCTCACGCCGCAATATACAGAAAAAATCCACTCATATTACATTGTGAATGTCCTTGGGCTGTGAATTGGTCATGGCATTGGTGAGCATGCATTTATTTCCGCAGTGCACAATTGTCGCATCTCCTTTTTTCTTCAATTCCCACGCGTATTCGTAACGGATTTTGATGTGCTTGGTCCTCCTGTGAAACACTGGGCTCTGCATCAGGCTGATATTGCTCATGTTTTCCAAGTTCAGTAATTTTGGCTTCTTCTGCGGCACCATGATCTCCTTCAGAAGTATCCACAGCCACACTGCCGCCCTTGCTACTTCTGCTAGCAAAATTTACTCAGCCTTAGTTCTGGACAGCGCAACACAGTCCTGCCTCATGATGGCCCACGACACCGCTACACCACCAAGCACAAAGGCATACCCCGATGTTGAATTCCTGTCAACCACATCATCCATCCAGTTAATGGAAAGTAGCCAACCAGCTGAAGGGAGTTGCCCCGCGCTCCCCGACCAAAGACGAGCCACAACTATTTTGTCCTCCAGAGGTAGCAGAGAATCCACTTCAATGCTAGCCGATGCAGCAGACCTGGATCAGCAACATAACCACTTGTCCGCCCCTCAGCAAATTCCCAATTGGGCCAAATCGCAATCATGGTGTACATGATGCTGCCAACCACAGACCGGTGCGGCATATCCGCCATCTCCTCCTTCTCCTCCTAAATGCTCAGGCACGTGCTCAAGCTCAGATTATATGTCGTGGTCTTGGGTGTGCCAATGGGATTTCACTCCTCCATCTTGTATCAGTGGAGCACCTCTTGCACTTACTTTTCTTCTGCCATATCCAACGTGCATGCCTTACGGTCCCTCTTGAAGACGACGCCGAGGTAGTACTCAAGCTCACCCATATTGGTCATTTTGAACCGACCGTCCATCTGTTGCTTCAACTTCACAAGCACTCCCGCATACGATGAGACAAAGATGACGTCGTCAATGTACATGACCATGATATGGTGAAGCTGTTGATGTTTGCCCACATCCACCCTATGATCTACTTTGCAGCACTCAAAGCAAAGCTCGGCCAAGAAGACTTCCATTTTCAGGTACAAGTGGTGATTTCTTCAGCCCGTACAACACTTTGTGAAGCCTAAACACCTCCCCTGGTGGTGCGTCCACCCTATCCGGCACCTCCATGTAGACCTCTTTGATGAAATTGCCATTACGGAATGCCGTTTTGACATCCATCTGGTGGACCTCATAGTTGCGGGCCGCTGCCACAAGTGCGAAGGTCTCATCGTTGTGTTTTCCCTTCCTCTAGTTGTACTCCTTCACCACCAGCAGTGCCTTGTACTGCTCCACTTTCCCCTCCTTGGTGAGCTTCTTCTTGAACATCCACTTGGAGCCAATGATCTTCTTGACCGTCGTCCAAATAACCAGCTCCCAAGTGTTTTTCTTGGTGTAGGAGGCGAGCCTCCTACAACAAGAAAAACACTTGCGAGCTCTAATTTCATTTCTCCCTCCCAATCCATCCCATCCTTCGGCCACAGTGCCTCCTTGACAGTGTTGGCCTCTTCTTGCATGAAGGAAGCTCGCGCGAACCTACTCCAGATTCCCTCAATGACATCATAAGTTTTTTCATCCTTCTTACGCGTCTACCTCTCAAGTGCTGCTATTGAAGCTGTTGCTACTGCCCCCTTTGGACGTGGATCTCACCATCTGACTGCTCCCCCTCCTTTGGAGACCCAAGAGATGCGGACTCGCTCCCCTTCTCCTCACTTAGCTCCACCAACTCCAGCGCGTTGGACTCATCGTCCGAATCAGCTGATCCACCACTAGGGTGGTTTTGAGTCCATGTGGGCTCGCTCCCCTCCTCCTCCTCCTCCTCTTCAAGCAGCATGAGTCCATGGTCGCAATCACATGCGATCGATGAGCTCCTTGTCCACAGGATGAGATACACTGGCAGTCACAGGGGCAGACTGAAGCATTGCATGCTGCCGTAGAGTTACTGATGGGTAATTCACGGGCATGAGAGTAGCCACCGGGAGGATCTACTAGAATTGCACCATCCATTCACCAATCTATACCCTACACAGAGTCGTGGCCTCAGCACCTCTCATCATAGGTTGACACCTAGGATGAGGAGGTGATATAGGATGACACACGTGAGGATGAGATTAGTGTCCTTGAGGAGCGCATTCATGAGCTACGTTTGGGGTCACAGCCTCTCACCGCACCACCTTCTTGTCATCAGGATTTGACTTGATGTTCAGCAGCATTCCCTTTTGGTGGCGTTTCTCTCACTGGTGGTCTCCCTTTACCTCGTCCACCATCTTTCAAGCTTGATGTCACACTCCCTACGAGCTGGGGCCGAAGGAATTTGAGACACTTCCACTCCATTGCGACACCAGTGAGGGCTTCGGTTGTTGGGAGACCTTGTTTTAGGTGTGGGCTGATTCTAAGGGTGTCTGGCCCTACTACCACAACCAGTACCAGAGCCACAACGCTCACCACATCTAGAAAACAGCAAGAGCGATGCGCGTCCTGCTCTACGCCATGCTACGAGAGACTGTGGTCAACTTCCATCCCTTCCTGGGTGAGACCGGGACTGGGACTGGGTCAGACCCGTGCTGAGCGTGGGAGCTGGCTGTGATATTGTTCGCTGTATAGACCCATGTCATGAGGGCGGCTCGACTGCGTAAGTTTTACTCCCACGGAGCTTGCAACTGACGACTAGAGGCAAGCGATGTGCCTTAACACGTGCCTTGGGACTAGTGACGAGACACAGCTGTGGGCACTCGACACCATCATGATGGAGACCCACTTGGACCATTTGAATCTCTTTACGGGCTTCAACCGTGTGGCCCTTTATGAGTTATTGGAGTCACTACAGCTACTTCCTTGGGCCCATCGCTACTTCCTCCGTGCCACATCGGCTCATGAGGCTGCTCTCACCCATCAGCAGTTTCCACTTGTTACAATATTGATTACGACCCCTCCTACACCTCTGTCCCATTTCACTAGTCCTACCTCCACCGCTTTCTCCTTCTCATCCTCTACCCCAAGCGGCCAGACTCAGGGCGTTGTTGCGGCCACACAGGGGAAGAAAGGGGAAATACGACGTGCCAAGGGACAATTAGCAGTAGCCGGGAAGTGGTGGCAGTGGACGTTCTGTCCACTACTACAACTGTGAGGACGCTCACTGCTACGCGAAGTGTGAGTAGCCCCTTGATGGGCCTCAGAGCATGCACGGCCTCTAGGCGGCATACGCATAGTTGATTTCCTCAGGTGACACACGAATGGAGGACACATGTAGCAGACGTTTCCGTTTCACCAGACAGCAGCGGTGATCTGGATCCCCGGGATCGCATGACTGTGAAGCTTCGTCAGCTGCTGGCGCTATATACTCGGGGAGGTGTGAGTGTGTTGTCACAACCCAGTGGTCCTGAGACAACTTGCCCTACTATGTCTATTTTCCGTGATGATGCTTGTGGGGGAGCTCAGTCGGCTTGCGATGAGAATGGAATTGACAGTACCGACGGGCTTGACGAGTCACAGATCCATGCTGTTTTTCATTGTCCCAAGTCTTGTGCTACACTTTCAGCAGAGGAAGAGTGTTCTGTGGCATGTTATTCAGTGTCAACGATTGGATGCATGTCAAGTGGCACCTGGATCATTGACTCTGGTCCCACCCATCACATGACTCGTTATTGTAGTGACTTCGTTATGCTCAGACCCGTTGTGTCGGTTCAATCCATTTGCACTGGGCCTGATCAGTCGTTGCCTGGGCAAGGAGTTGGGTTTGTGCGGTTTGATGGTCCATCTGGCCCCTAGTACATTTCTAATGTGCTATTTTTCCCTGCTCTTCAGCTCAGTCTGCTCTCTGTTCGTGCATGCACCAAGACGGGTCTAACTATTGAGCACTCTACTGACTATACCATAGTGACTGCTCTTGACACACGTCCCATCATGCTTCTTGCCTCTATTGTTGATGACCTCTATCATGTGTCTCGTTGCATTCCCTTTGTTTCTTCTCCCCCTCTCTCTTCTGTACGTGTGTTTGTCACTCGTGTTCTCTTCCTTGAGCACCAGCACTTGCTACATGGTCAAATTTATCATGTGAGCTTGGACACTGTGTCCAAGCTCATTCGAACTAAGCCCGTCCTCGGTCTTGACGCGGCATTCTTTGTGAGGCCACCCAAGACCGATTGTCTTTTTTTGCACCCAAGGTAAGATGAATCACTGCTCTAACCCTGAATCCTCTTCCCGGGCACTGCCTCCACTAGAGTTGGTCCACTCGGACCTTCTCACTCCTCTCCCAGTCAAGTCTCTCTCAGATCGGGGTCGATATGTTCACACCCTAACTGATGAATTCACCCGGATGCAGTGGGTCTACAGTCTCCGCCACAAGCAAGATGCCGCCCTGGCGTTTTTCTAGTGGTTGGGGATGGTTGAGCGTCACACACTGCAAATATTCTGCTCGGATCGTGGTGACGAGGCTTTAGGCAAGATGGATGCCTAATTTGCTGAGAATGGTGTTTTTCACCAGCTCTCCGCCCATCTCATGCTACAGCAGAGCCGTGTGTCTGAGCGTTGCAATTGCACAATGGAGGATTGGCCCCCGCTATGTGCGCTGAGTGTAATCATGCGCACTCCTTTGCCTTTGAGGGCTTCTCCTACATGACGTGGGTCTGGAACCTCTTGCCGCATGGTTCGCCTCTAGAGCATGTCACGTCGTACGAACTGTGGTTTAGCCATTGTGCCAATCTCTATCTCGCTCGTGTTTAGGAGTCCCTCGCCTGCGTTTGGTGCACCAAGGACCAGCAGGGGTCCAAGGTCTCACCATGGGATTGCATGTGCACCTTCCCCGGGATCTCCCCGCAGTCAAAGGCCTGGCGCTTTTGGTGTTGGAAAAGTGGCATACTTTGTGCCCATACTCGTTATGACATATGCAACAGTAGAACAGGGGCAAAATTCCCGTCACAACTCGAAGCAGGATCTTTGCACTACAGTCGCAGACAGCAAGTGACACAAGTCGTTCCACCACAAACAATATCGCAGAACTGCTGGCGTGGCGGGCGATGAGGACATGACTACTGGTGGTCAAGGATTGAGTGATATCGGTGGATCTCGCTCGATCATTGGTTCACAAAATTAAAGACTCTACATGAACAATCGGAGAGCAGAGGACCATCATGAAGACCAAGATCTCATCTCTACCGTTGATGACTCGAGAGTTTGAGCGGGAGCTCCTCTCGAGCATCGAGCGGTGGATCAACGACAAACATAAAGATTGCCATGGATTCGGATGATCTTGTCACTGTTTCTCACCGAGGGCGCTGTGCATCCGCTAACCTCTATCTGCCAATGACTGGGAGTCATCACCGGACTACCTTACACTTGTATTTTCCTACTGATAGCTAGTGTAGTGACATAAGTAGTTGAATGTTTGTGTTTCCTATTGCTTCGTCTGTACTTCATTAGTTCGAGCAAGAGTTGGACCATGTGAAAGCTCTTGAGGCAAACGGTGTATTTGTGCTCTCAGTTTCTTTTATCAGAGCACGTGTGTAAGTGTATCTTGAGCACAAGTGATTGTGCATATATGAAGTGACAAGTGCAACTGCGGTTGCTGTACCTCATCAGATCAAGAGTCGTATTATTCAAGAAGGAAACTGGAAGGTACTAGAAGATTCTGGGGGTTCTATTTTCAACATTTGGTATCAGAGTAGGTGGTGCCTTTCAAGGATTCTCAAAAGATGCCGGTACCGCTGACAACATGACAAGCAATGGCATTCATGGCATTCTTTTCAAGATGGCTCCGTTTGACGGAGATGACTACCACATGTTTTCAACATGCAAATGATCTATCGCAACAAAGGATTATGGGGAGTGGTCACTGACCCACCAATTGAGACTCTTGACCCTGCCTCCGCTCAAGAACAGCGTGAAAAATGGCAGTTGAAATTCGTTCAGACTTTTTCACTTCTGGCAATGAAACTTACAGAACGTCTGAAGTTCATCATTCGAGATGGAAATGACAATCTCTGTCCCAGAACAGCATGGAGAGCCCTGAAAAATCGACATGAGAAAACCAGTGATGTGGAACTTGGCAGCCTTTTGACAGAGTTTAATACTCAAACTATGGAGGAAGGGACACGTCTTGAGGATCACATCTCACATCTAAAGCATCTAGCCAGCTGCATCAGCGGGTTGGGTGAAGTCATTGCAGAACGTGTTCTGGTGGTAACATTATTCCGAAGCCTTCCTACCTGATTCAAGGACACCATCAACAGACTCTTAACCTTTCAAAAATAAGGCAAGACCTTTCACGACAAACTGGAACAACTTAAAAAACAGTTCAACCAAGCTCTTGTAGCAGCCAATGGTCAAGCTGGTAATCCTCAAGGTGGCAATGCTGCCAATGGCCAAGCAGTTTCTGTACCACCTCCGGTACAACCAGATGCCCTTACACTTGAAAATGTGATTGAAGAACTCAGTCTCACTGAAGACCAATATATCAAAGACAACAGAGGTGAGACGGGTCTTGTCGCCAAATATCAAGGACAGAAAACTAAGAAGTTCGGTTCCTACGGAAACAGGAAATCAGGACAAGGAGGCCTCACAGAATCTCCCCATCGATCTCCTCAAAGGCTTTCCTCACCACGACCCTATGTTCATCCTGATGAAAGGAAGTGCTGGACCTACCAAAACATTGGACATATTGCAGCAGACTGTCCCAGAAAATCCGGCCGTCTTGGCTCACACCTACCGCGACAACAACATGTTTTTTTAACCACTGGACAGGAAGTTGGACCTGCAGAAATTGTGTCCAGCATTGTGTCAGGGATTTACGCTCTTCTGACAAGGACGCAACCTCAACACAGCCCCTCACCCAGCATGTCCCTCAATCTTCTATCAGAAGGCCCCACCTGGACCGAAGAAGAAGACTCTTCTTCAGGAGAAGACTCATCAGAAAACAAAGAACCAATTCTAGAGGAGCTGGCCATGTGCACCATTGAAAGTGCATTTCTTATAGCAGCAGACATCCTGGCATGGATCATTGACTCAGGCTGCACCAAGCACATGACGTGCAAGAAGGACTGGTTCATTACCTATACCAAGTTCACCATTACAAGCGAAGTACTGGTAGGTGATGGCGGCGTCATCCCAGCCTATGGCTAAGGAACTGTTCGGGTTGGCAACTCCCTTGCTGGGGAGAAAGCAGTCCACACCTTCTCTGAAGTCTACGTGCCTGACTTAACTGCCAATCTTCTCTCTGTCACTCGACTGAATGACAAAGGATTTAAGGTGGTCTTTGATACCAACAAGAACTGCAAGACCTACAACAACTCCCATCTGGTAGCCAAGGCCCATCCACAAGTAAATCTCACTATCCTTGATACTGCTGAAGCTCCTACAGGGAGTGCAGCACCAGAAATGGTGTTTGCTGCAACGGCAACTACTAATCCTTTCCTGGCAGGTCCCTCACATGACTCTGGCCGACTGTCTGAAGCAGAAATGTGGCACCGCCGACTGCCTCATGTCAGTAACAACACTCTCAACACCATGGCCACCAAGCACCTGGTACATGTTCTTCCATCTACACTTCAACATTACTCCTCCGACAAACCCTGTCATGGTTGCATCACTGGCAAGCAGGATCCAGCTCCATTCTTTTCATACTCATCACACATCACCAATCAGCCACTGGAACTGCTTCATCTTGACATATGTTACATCAAGGAGTCATCTCTTTCAGGGAAGCACTACTTTCTGATCATCGTTGATGACTACACACATATGACATGGGTCAAGACCCTCCGCTACAAGAACGAAGTTCCATAATTTCTAGAAGTCTGGATTACTCCAGTGGAAAATGAAAAGGGTTTGACGGTCAAGACTGTTAAGATAGACAATGGCGGTGAGCTTTTCAACTCCAATCTTGACACCTTCTATGTCAGTGAAGGGATCTAACATCTCACGACCAAGCCAAACTCAACACAAAAAAACGGACGTACTGAGCACATGAGCCACATTCTTTTGGACTAGACACGCAGCATGCTTCACATGGCAGGTTTTTCCACGGCCTTCTAGGTTAAATCCCTCACTATAGCAGCATATATCACAAACCGTCTACCCACTTCCAAGCTTCCTGAAGGCACATCTACTCCTTAGAAAGCCTGGACAGGACATCGCCCTCATCTGGGCCACATCTTCATCTTCGGATGCACAGCTCATGCCTAGATCCGTCCATCTGAACAAACCAAAGAGGATTTTTTCTCCAAGCTGTGTATTCTTCTTGGATATGAGGACAGTCGTGACATTTATCGGCTCTGGGATCCCACAATCAAGACTGTTGTTCTACGTCGTCGCCCTATCTTTGATGAAAGTTTCTCCAACCATGTGGTGAGTGTGGATCCACCGACCGTTACTCCTCACATCCACATTGAGTCAACTCCAGTACCACTGCAAGAGTTCTCCGTTGATCCCTCCATCAACAAACATGATACTATTCTGCCTCCCATCATCTCTGAAGAACACATTCCTTCTTCCGACCTTCCTACACCAGTACTTCCATCAGCCCCGTCTGTCTCACTGGCTTCAACACCTCTCTTTGCTCCATCCAATTTATTGATCCCAGCTGCATCCTCCATTTTTTTCATTCCTACATGCTACGAAGATGCCATCCATCGTCCCGATGCTGCTAAGTGGCAAGAAGCAGCGCAAGCTGAATTCTCTCAGCTTTAAAAGAAACACACCTGGGATCTTGTCCCTCGCCCAAGGGATACACCTGTGGTCACCTGTAAGTGGATCTTCACCACCAAGCCTGAAATCTTTGGCACCTTTGAACACCGGAAGGCCCTCCTCGTAGCCTGTGACTACATCCAGAATCTCGGCATCAACTACACTGCCATGATCACCCCTGTGGCTAATTACTCTTCCATTCGTGTTGTTCTCGCTCTTGCTGCTGCTAAAATGTGGCTCTTACACCAGATGGAGGTCAAGCACGCATTTCTCAATGGCGACCTCAAAGAGACCATGTACATGACTCAACCTGAAGGTTTCTCTATTCCGGGTAAGGACAATATGGTCTGCAAGCTTAACCACTCACTCTCCGGCTTCCAACAAGCTCCACACCAATGGACTCCGACAATCCATAAGTTTTTTATTCAAGGTCTGTATTGCCTACACTCTGATCACTCTGTCTACTTCAAGTCCGGCACCACTACTCTGGTTGTGATTCTACATGACGACGCCCTCATTCTTTTCGGACCCAATCTCGCCGTCATCGACGCTTTCAAACGTCAGCTGTCCACTCGCTTTGAGATGTCTGATATGGGACCTCTGCGGCACTATCTCGGCATTCAGATTCATGTTGACCCCACTAAGGGTCGTGTCGTTCTCACTCAAAGCAAGTATGCTCAACTTGCTGCTGACAAGTTCGGACTTGGTATATCTACAGCCATCTCCACTCCATTTGCCAAAGATTATGACCTCACCAAGGTTCAACCTTCCCCGGCAATCGTGTTGGCAGCCGACTCTCAACTCTACCCCAGCATGGTTGGTTCTCTCATGTACGCATCCGTCGCCACCCGTCGCGACTTGGCCTATGCAATCAACATCCTCAGCCAAGGTTGTTAACAACCTGCCACAGCTCATGTGGTGGCTGCTAAACGGAGCATCCGCTACCTTCATGCATTGGTCTCCCTTGGCATCCGTTACTCCTCCTTTGGGAACAACATCCTCGAGGGATTCTGCTATGCTGATCTAACTGGCGACCATGCCACCAGCGGCTTCATCTCCAGGTATGCCTTTCTCCTCAATGGTGGCCCCGTCAGTTGGCGCTCTAAGACACAGTTTTTTGTCGCCCTCTCCTCCACGGAGGCTGAATACATCGCAAAGAGCGAAAGTGCTCATGAGACTGTCTGGCTTCGCATGCTCCACAGCGAGCTCGGCTTTGACCAACTTGAGGCCACACCCATTTGATGCAACAAGGAAGATGCCATGTCCCTTTCGGAGGACCCTGTCATTCACGACCACACCAAGCACGTCCACTGCCAGTATGACTACGTGCGCAATTATGTCATTGATGGAGAAGTTGCCATGCTCCATGTTCTGACTCCTGAGCAGACAGCAGTCATTCTCACCATGGCTCTCTTGCCCGACCGGCATGCAGCCCTCTGCAATCGCCTCGACCTTCTGACTCCTTAACTACTTTTACCCGACACTTGCTGCTTCTCTCTCTGATCCTTTTCTCTGAGCCACTCTCAGCGTGCTTCTTCCCTCTGTCTGTGTTGTCTTTGTTCCCTCTCCTCGGTAATCTTCTCCCCCATTCCTCGTCGGTACCCCCCAAATGAGGTGTTGGTATCGACGTGGAATGACTTGCCCTGGCCCTCCCTCGCTCCCTCCCGATCCCCCCATATGAGGCGTTGAATTGGGAGTGGACGATGGTGCTAGGTCTGGGTTACCTCTTTTCTCTGTGCTCTGTTTCTCTCTCTCTCTCTCTCTCTCTCTCTCTCTCTCTCTCTCTTGTGCTCCTCGCATGGCCTCCTGGGTTCCCCTTCCCCCACCTGAGGCGTCGAACCTGGTGGCTGTACGCGGACCACCTCGCCCACCTGCCTGCCTCTGCTTGCTCCTACTTTCCCACGTTTTCTGCTAATTGTCCCTCCGCATCGCGTTTCCAACCTCAGCTCCAACCTGCGCTCCTCGGTCCCTGCTACGCGACAATCCTCACCTTGACTCATTGACTGTCCCATTGCTCCACCTTCCGGCCGCCTTCGACTTCTGTTCGCGCATCCATCTTATATCTTGGCCCTTACCGCGGGGGGGAGGGGGGGGGGGGGGGGGGGGGGGGGGG
>SZWC01002750.1:207240-220292 GCA_023375785.1 Penium margaritaceum
TAGCCACTCACAGTAACAGCAGCGGCGGCATCAGTAGCAGTAGTGGCGGACAGCAGCATTCGTAGCAGCTATGCTTGCGGCTGCAGCTGAAGTAGCAGCAGCTATTGTGTCGCGCAATAGTAGCAGTAGTAGCGGCGGCAGTAGCAACGGTGCCGTATAGCAGCAGCAGCAATGGTGGCAGTAGCAGCGGTGACACATAGCAGCAAGAGCAGTAGCAGTGACGGCGTACAACAGTAGTAGCAGCAGCGGCGATAGCAATAAGCAGCAGCAGCGGCGATAGTAGTAAGCAGCAGTAGAAGGTATTGTGTAGAGTAGTAGCAATAACAGAAGTAGCAGCAACAGCAACCGAAGCAGCCACCGCCACCGCATCTGCTGCTGTCGAAGCGATGAGGGCCTCGCATCCCTCCTCTGAGGACCCTCCCCCCTCGGAGGAGCCCCCTNAGCAGTGGCGGAAAAGTAGCCACTCACAGTAACAGCAGCGGCGGCATCAGTAGCAGTAGTGGCGGACAGCAGCATTCGTAGCAGCTATGCTTGCGGCTGCAGCTGAAGTAGCAGCAGCTATTGTGTCGCGCAATAGTAGCAGTAGTAGCGGCGGCAGTAGCAACGGTGCCGTATAGCAGCAGCAGCAATGGTGGCAGTAGCAGCGGTGACACATAGCAGCAAGAGCAGTAGCAGTGACGGCGTACAACAGTAGTAGCAGCAGCGGCGATAGCAATAAGCAGCAGCAGCGGCGATAGTAGTAAGCAGCAGTAGAAGGTATTGTGTAGAGTAGTAGCAATAACAGAAGTAGCAGCAACAGCAACCGAAGCAGCCACCGCCACCGCATCTGCTGCTGTCGAAGCGATGAGGGCCTCGCATCCCTCCTCTGAGGACCCTCCCCCCTCGGAGGAGCCCCCTCGAGCCCCCACAGAGGAGCCCCTCTGAGGGGCTCGTTAGCCCCCTCTGAGGAAGTCGCTACGAATCCAATGCAACCAGTTTTACTAAAATGGACAAGTGTGTGGGGAGATTAAGTCCGTGTAGTGGCAGTCATGGATTCACTTCAACTACGCTAAGTGTCGAGCTCGAATGACTAGGAGTTCGAGCGGGTGAGCCTCGATGAGCGAGACTCACCTGCCGGCCAGCAAGCAGGGCTTGCTGGCGCAACATGCTCGAGCGAGGGCAAAGCCCGCGAGTGTCACCAAACTACCCCCATCCACATGAGTTCCCCGAAACCCAAGCAAATTCATCTACTATGCTAGGACTAATCTAGGTTCTTGGGGAGTGTACCACAATGCAAGCCTGAGGACATCCATAGGTTTCATGGAACCGATTAAGGAACCAATCCAAAACACTGAAGGGGAAATGCTGTGAGAGGGAGGCAAGCACACGAGTGACGCCTGATGGGTCTGCGTCGGTCCAGTGTGGCGCAGCGACTCACTGTGCGTTGCCTCCAGTCTCTTGGTCAGCATGCCCTGCGCACTCAAATCCACACCAGAGAGAAAAATATATACAGAGAGGATTATCACGCCCCCTTGGACGTGAATGCGGTGGGGATGCAACCAAGGTGCGCAAGCTGATGGCGAAGTGCAGTAGATGGGAGTGCCTTAGTAAGGAAGTCAGCCAGCTGAGCATCGCCACTGATTGGGTACACTTGGACGGCACCTGCCTCGACTGCCTCTCCAACAAAGTGGTGCTGTACACCAGTATGATTTGTACGAGGATGTAGCACAACATCATTTGCTGCGATGCGGCGTGCGGCAGAGCTGTCGCTGTGAAGTGATACGGCATAATTGTGCAGTCCCAATTCCTCAAGCAGGCGTGCCAACCAAATGAATTCACATGCTGCTTCACCCAATGCCATGTACTCAGCTTCCGCTACACTCTGTGCCACACAGGACTGTTTTGCACTCCGCCACGACACTGCTGTTCCCCACACTCGAAACACATAACCACCTTGACTACGTGCTCCACGATCACGTTCATAATCATTGTTACAATACCCGTCCAACACAGAACTCACAGAGGGCGCAAAGACGAAGCCAAGTTCAGCTATGTCCATCACATAGCGCAACAACTTCAGCAATGCTTTCAGGTGTGTGCTTCGTGGTTGTTGACTGAACTGTGCCATCATGTTGACTCCATAGGAGATGTCTGGGCGTGTGGTGGATGCAAGGTAGGACAAACTGCCAGTAATTTGCCTGTAGAGTGTGGGGTCACTGTCCGGTCCGTAGTCAGTGGTGTTTGCATCCAGGAGGTGGGCGTATACATCAGGGCTCATCGGTGTATGCTGTCGTGGAAGATGTTGTACCAAGTGTTGAAAACGTGTCGTGAGACGTGCAATGAACCATCCTTGATGCAGGATAAGCGTGCGGGAAGCCCTGTCCCTGGTGATGGTCATACCTAAGAAGTTTGTAGCGTCACCAATGTCGGTCATGCTATAGTGCGTAGTGAGCAGTTTCTTTGTTTCTATGATGAGGGAAAGAAAGGGTGACAAGATAAGCAGATCATCCACGTAGACAAGCAGGGCAACAGGGAGGCCATGATCCCAGCTCAAGAAGAGAGAGGGATCGCTCACACTTTGGATGAACCCTCCCGAGCCAAGAGTGTGTCGAATCTCCTTGTTCCAGAAGCGTGGGGCCTGCTTGAGCCCATATAGGGATTTGAGGAGTAGCCACACGCGATCCGCACCATCATCAAATCCCTCTGGCTGCTTGACATACAGCTCCTCCTTGAGTGGACCGTTGAGGAAGGCATTCTTTACATCCATTTTATGTATCTACCAGTCCTCATGAGCCGCTACACCCAACAGTGCTAAGCTTGTTCCGTACCTTCCAACTGGGGCATATGTGTCTGTGAAGTCTTGACCGGGTACTTGGTGAAACCCCTTTGTAACTAGCCTTCCTTTGTATTTTTTGATGATTTCAGCTAAGTTCCTTTTGATCTAGTACACCCATTTGACATCGATGGCTTTCCGACCGGGTGGCAGCGGAACAAGCTCGTACACCCCATGCTCCAGAAGGGAATTCAGCTCAACTACCATAGCCTTCTCCCACTCAGACGCATCCGCATGCCCCCTGGCCTCAACAACAGTTTGGGATTCCACAATAGTGTGATCCACGTTCACAGGTCCGGCTGTGTGGTAAAACTGTCGATAGTTCAGACGCGCTACATTGCGCGAGGAACGACGCACCGGCTGTGGTGATGGTATTTTTGTACTCTCTGTGCTGTTCTGAGACACTTGGGTCTGGTGCCCAAGCGGTGTATGTGGACCACTTGATTCTTTGCTGCGAATATCCATGGGTTTCCAAAGATCTGTGGGTACCCGTGATGTTCCACCTATGTCCTTGTGTTGCTGTGGTGATTGTTCTGTGCGCACAGCAGGTGTGTGAGGTACGAACACAGAAACGCTCACATAGTCTGGGTACTACTCTAGAATGGTGATGTACGGGACATGGCGCAAGGTGCAGAATTTTTTGTATGGCATTTGTTCCAAGAAAGAGGCATCCCTACTTTCTAGGAAGTGATTATGCATCGGGTCCCAGAAACTCCATGCGTTGGATGGATGTGAGACACCTACAAAGACGCACCAACGACCTCGTGGACTGAGTTTATTATCTCTTTGGGGCTGTGCAAGCCAAACGCATGCCATAGTGCCCCACACCCTTGCTAGCCTTAAGTCAGCCTTTTCCTTAAAGCACCGCTCCCATGGTGTGACTGACTTGGGCAAGGGCCCCTGTGGTACCCTGTTCCATACCTAGGTAACGTATTTGACGACTTCTTCCCAGAAACCAAAGGATAAGCCGGACTCATTCAGCAGGGTGCGCAACGCATCACCAAGAGTCTTGCGCAATCGTTCTGCCACACCATTTTGTTGTGGTGTGTATGGGGCAGTGGTTTGATGCTCTATACCTTTGGCTTTCAGTTCTGCTGTTAAAGTATCCATGAACTCTCCTCCTCTGTCTGTGCATAGTTTCAGCAGTTTCCAGCCAGTCTGACGCTCAGCAAGGGGTATCTACTCAGCTATGGCGCGTTGGGTATCCGCTTTCGACTTCAGTAGGAATGCCCAGCAAAAGCGACTGTATTCGTCTGTAAGTATGAGAATGAATTCGGATCCATACTGGACAGAGGACACCTGCATGGGTCCTGTCAAGTCTGCATGGACAAGTTCAAGAGGAACCTTGCATAGCCTCTCAGACCTGGGAAATGTCTGTCTGTGTGCCTTACCTTCCTGACATTCAAGACAGGCATCTGCGCTTAGGCCATGTGGACAGTCTGTGGGGAGGATTCCATGTGCTGTCGTGTGCTTGATCATGTCCGTGACCAGGTCTGTATTGATGTGTGCAAGGCAGCGGTGCACTAAATCTTTATGCTTTTCGTCAGTTACTGTGATGACATGTGTCTGTGGTCTGTGTGAGCTTGTCTGGATCAGTGGAAACAGTGTAAGGCGGTAGAGCATGTCCACATGCAACGGCCCATCAGCCAACAGGACACCAACAGCATAAAAAAGCATGCACCGTTGCTTCTGTGTTAGAGTGGACATGTTCACTTGGCGGTCTAGCTGCCCCCCAGACAAAAGGTTCACTTTCAACTTAGGCACGTACAGCACACCAGTCAGCCATAGAACGCCCCCAGGTGCTTGCAGGGCTACGGTACCCTTTCCCTCAACCTCCAACACTTCCCCAGACCCAGTTTTCACACCCTCCACATCATGTGCAGCATACAACGACACAAACAGTTGGCGATTTGGCGACATGTGATGCGATGCAGCAGTGTCAAACAAACATTCATGCATGGGGAGTGATTGTGATGAGATTACATGAGTGTGCACAAATCGCTGACCTGGCAAGTGTGGCATCGCCGTTGGCTCTGGAGGCTGAAGCTCCATGGGTGCTGTCCACCCAGCAGCAGGAGCTCTGACCGTGGGCAACTGCAACACAGCCATATCCGTGTAGATGCGTTGTGCCCACTCGGGTGCGGGAACTGGGACGACTGAGTTCGGTGGCACGAAGTAGGGGCCCTGGTAGAAGGGGAGTGGCCCCTGATAGGGTGGCTGACCCGCCAGCGGCTGCACCAGAGATGGCGCGTACGTGACTCCGCCGAAGGGCATCGGTGCCCGAGGTCCAGTGGTCAACGGTGTGGACCACGCTGGTGGCTGCAGCTGCTGTCCAAACTGCGGACGAGGTGGTGGAGCTGTGAACCGCTGCTGCATCTGCTACTGCTATGATGGCATCATGATGTGCTGGAGATCTGGGCACGCACACCATAAGTGACCGGGTTTGGCGCAGTAGTTACAGGTGCGCTGTCCACCGCCACCCCAACCACGCCCTCGTCCCTTTCCAGGCTGGGCGCCTGTACTTCCCTGTCCCCAACCTCCTCCGCCTCTACCTCCTCCCTGAGAGGAGTTCGTAGAGGCGTCCGGCGAAGACTGATGCACGAAGGTGCTGGGCGATGGGATGGTGGCCTCTCGGGCCTCACCACGGAGGATGTCCTCGTAATGACGCAGCTCCTCAAACACCTCCGCAACATCGGTGTTCTCAATATCAGTCACCCAAAGACGTCGCAAAAGCCCTCGCCAGAACTCCCTATAAGGTTTGCCAAGGTGCAGTAGAACGGGGTCCAGCCATTCGAGCATGGAGCAGGAAGCTCCGAGCCCAAGATTCCGGCGACGAAGGTCCATTGCCGCATCCCAATACTCTGCTATCGGTGTGCCTGGCTTTGGGTACAATTTTTGAAGACGGTCGCGCAGGGAGATCACAAGCGCCATGCCTCGTTCCTCATGGCGCATAGCCAGGTGCTGCCATACCTCATGGGGGCATGGAGCCCCGCTGCGAGGGTCTGCTGGGTCCTCCCCTTTGCCTCCAAAGTGGAAGTGACGGATGGCATAAGACTGGTCATCGGGCAGCGCCCGGACTAGGACATTAAAAGCCCGCAGTAGGACGCGGTCCTCAGTTGCATCGCTCCAGGGAGCGAGATAAAGCTCCTCTAGCCCGTGCTCCGCCGCCCACGCAAGGAATTTGTCTTTTCATGCGAGGAATTCATGCGAGCCCAAGGCGAGCGGCGTAAGGCCCTTTTGCGTCATCACCTTACTCAAATCCCATGTCACTGTTACAACGCCGCCTCCTCCACTAGCGCCGACGCCAGTGCCTGTGCCGGCTCCAGCGGAAGCACCGCCGCTCCCCCTTCCTTCCCCTTTCCCTCCAGACCTTGAACCCGCTTGACTCGTGGTTCCTGGGATGTCTACACGTCCTAGGACGGTGCCGTGGGCCCTGACCGTTCTCGTAAACGACCGACGAAATTTCGGCAGCAATTCGCCGGGCCCATTTTGGGTCCAGTTTTCAGTCGTGACCCTTACGCTCGTGGGTCTCGCTTGTCTTGGTCTAGGAAGCCCTCTCAGGCCACCTGCAACCTACGCTGGCCACTCTGTGGGTCAAGGAACCCCGCCTCCGCCTCTAGGTGGTGGATTTGCGCTTGGGTGCTCCCTCCCACCAGTTTTCTCGCCATTCCGAGCTTCTCCCTGCCTTTTGCCGCCTCTGCTGTCCGCGCGTGGCCTAGGGGAGGGTCTTCGACGGTCCTTAGCGGCGTGCGCGGCCCAGTTTTTACGGCAGCCGCGTAGATCTAGATCGGTGCGTGGCCAGGCCGCCTCCTTTTTCCCTCGGCGCCCCCTCTATTCGTCGCTACCATGCCTGGGGAGAGGCTCTGATACCATGAGGAAGTTGCTACAAATCCAATGCAACCAGTATTACTGAAAATGGTCAAGTGTGTGGGGAGCTTAAGTCCGTTTGGTGGCAGCCATGAATTCACTTCAACTATGCTAAGTGTCAAGCTCGAACGACTAGGAGTTTGAGCGGGTGACCCTCAATGAGTGCGACTCACCCGTCGGCCAGCGAGCAGGACTCGCTGGCACAACATGCTCCAGCGAGGGCAAAGCCCTCGAGTTTCACCAAACTACCCCCATCCACATGAGTTTCCCGAAACCCAAGCAAAGTCATCTACTATGATAGGACCAATCTAGGTTGTCGGGGAGTGTACCACAATGCAAGTCTGAGGACATCCATAGGTTTCATGGAACCGATTAAGGAACCAATCCAAAACACGGAAGGGGCAATGAGAGAGAGGCAAGCACACAAGTGACGCCTGATGGGTCTGTGTCGGTCCAGTGTGGCGCAGCGACTCTCTGTGTGGTGCCTCCACTCGCTTGGAAAGCATGCCCTGCGCACTCATGTCCACACTGGAGAGAAAACTATATAGAGAGAGGATTGACACCCTTGGCCCACTTCCATGGGGCAATCGAAATCACCGGTTGGAGCAGCGAGTGGCACCATCCAGGGACACCGGGCCCGCACTCCTCCTGACGCAACCTGCTGCTGCGGAAGATCTGGATCCAGCCCGGACATGGAAGTCGAGCTCAATGACACGCAATTCGCCACCATGAACGCCATGTCGGGATCAGACTCCACGTCATGTACTGCCACCCTATCACCTGCATCTGTCTGAGCGGACGCTGGGGCACCACGGTACGGCGGGGGTACGGATCCTGTTGCTACAATCACAGGCAATGCCCGATAACCACACTCCCCCTCGACATGTACAACAACGGAAGCCGAGGAGGAGAAGGATGTGTCAAGACTGGCACGAGCATGACGTACGGAGTACTAATGCTGACGCCATGTGCACAGACGCATGGAGTGCCTACACGAGACACCTCATCTCAAGGAGACGTCGTGGTAGCAAAAGAGTGGAGGATTGAAAGGATGGTGGCAGCCTCGGAAACACCGGCAGGTGGAGCTAGAGGGAGACCATTGGATGAGAAAGGAGGAGAAGATGAAAGAGATGAGATCATGGAGGCCGTCGACGTGCTAGTAGCAAAAGCACGCTCAGTAACGACAAGGTCACAAAGCTACTGCACCATCTGCCTCAGGTCATGGATCTCGGCGAATATGGTTGCCAGAGGTCCACCTAAGGGATTTACCAACGCTTGCAGATCCACATGCTCTAGAGGACGCATTCTCGGATGAGGCCGAAGCCAAGGTGGATGTCCGCTGCGAGGGCGCGTCCAGCATCGACGCCAACCATGACGTCCATCACCAGAGTAGTAGCAGGCGGATGTGCAGTGCGGTTGCTCCCATGACTGTACATTCATCTGGTGCGCCTGACGATTGATAGGTGCCGCGGGCACCTACTCCTGGTGGTAAAAAACTAGGCCGTGGGAGAGGAGGACACTGGTGGACACAGTCAATCCTGTAGGTCACGGCGACAGGGTCAGCAAGGGTGAGCAGACCGGGCGAGCGACACTACAACATCACGCCCTGAGAAGGGAGTCAGACTAGCTACAACTACTGGTGTTGCTGCCACTAATGGAGAGAAAAATGCTCCAAGAACAGAAGGTGTGGCGGCTGCATGTGCGGCTGCTGTTCCAAGCGGTAGACGACCCAGCCCTCGGAGATGGTCAGACTCGAATACGCCGTCAACCTGACAGAGTGAAGTGAAGGGTCTAGTCCACAGGCCCTGGCGAGACGCCAATGCATGATGCGTCTCGAAACGGAAGTCGCCGCCAACGACAGTCCGTTGCCGGCAGGGAAGGCGAGAGTATAGACGTTGCTACAACTGCCCCTCACTTTGTAGTCATGGCAAACCCTATCCGTCGCTGCTATTTCTGATACGAAAGCCATTCCTGTTGCGGCAGTAGTAGTTGTAGAATTTTGTTTTCCCCTTTGTTTCTCTTCTGACCCTGAACTCCCCTTTTTTGTCTTTACCTCACCCCCTTTTTTCTTTCCTTTTTTATTTTATTTTTGCCCCTCAACGTTTTTTCCCGCCTCCCCCTTTTCTCGATTGCCCCTTGGAAGTGGGGAAAGTGAGAAGATAAAAGAAATAGGGGGGCTGTCTGGCCCGTCCGGCCGGCCTAGCTCGCTCACACGATGTGCGAGAGAACGGGTGGCCGAAGGGACACCGTCGGAGGGGAGGGGGGGGTCCATCCCCTCTCACTGTCGGCCTCTCCGTCGGTTGGCCGACGGGGCCCCGTCGGAAGAGAAACAAAGGGGAAAACAAAATTCTACGACTACTACTGCCGCAGCAGGAATAGCTTTTGTATCAGCAATAGCAGCAACAGGTAGGGTTTGCCATGACTACAAAGTGAGGGGCAGTTGTAGCAGCGTCTATAGTCTCGCCTTCCCAGCCAGCAATGAACTTTTGTCGGCGGCGACTTCCGTTTCGAGACGCATCATGCATTGGCGTCTCGCCAGGGCCTGTGGACTAGACCCTTCACTTCACTCCGTCAGGTTGACGGCGTATTCGAGTCTGACCATCTCCGAGGGTTAGGTCGTCTACCGCTTGGAACAGCAGCCGCACATGCAGCCGCCACACCTTCTATTCTTAGAGCAGTTTTTGCGCCATTAGTGGCAGCAGCACCAGTAGTCGTAGCTAGTCAGTCTCCCTTCTCCGGGCGTTATGTTGTAGTGTCGCTCGCCCAGTCTGCTCACCCTTGCTGACCCCGCCGCCGTGACCTACAGGATTGACTGTGTCCACCAGTGTCCTCCTCTCCCACGGCTTGGTTTTTTACCACCAGGAGTAGGTGCCCGCGGCACCTATCGATCGTCAGGCGTTCCAGATGAGTGCACAGTCATGGGAGCAACCGCACTGCACATCCTCCTGCTACTACTATGGTGATTGACGTCATGGTTGGTGTTGATGCTGGACGCGCCCTCGCAGCTGACATCCACCTTGGCTTCAGCCTCGTCCGAGAATGCGTCCTCTAGAGCATGTGGATCTGCCAGCGTTGGTAGATCCCTTAGGTGGACCTCTGGCAACCACATTCGTCGAGATCCACGGCCTGAGGCAGATGGTGCAGCAGCTTTGTGACCTTGTCGTTACTGAGTGTGCTTCTGCTACTAGCACGTCGACGGCCTCCATGATCTCATCTCCTTCATCTTCTCCTCCTTTATCATCCAATGGTCTCCCTCCAGCTCCACCTGCCAATGTTTCCAGCCAATGATGGCTGCCACCATCCTTTCGATCCTCCACTCTTCTGCTACCACGACGTCTCCTTGAGATGAGGTGTCTTCCTGTAGCCGCTCCATGCGTCTGTGCACATGGTGTCAGCATCAGTTTTCCGCACGTCATGCTCGTGCCAGTCTTGACACATCCTCCTCCTCCTCGACTTCTGTTGTTGTACCTGTCAAGGGGGAGTGTGGTCATCGGGCAGTGCCTATGATTGTAGCGACAGGATCCGCACCCCCGCCGTACCGTGGTGTCCTAGCATCCACTCAGGCAGATGCAGGTGATAGCATGGCAGTACATGACGTGGAGTCTGATCCCGACATGGCGTTCATGGTGGAGACTTGTGCGTCATTGAGCTCGACTTCCATGTCCGGGCTGGATCCAGATCTTCTGCAGGAGCAGGTTGCGTCAGGAGGAGTGCGGGCCCGGTGTTCCTGGACGGTGCCACTCGTGGCTCCAACCAGTGCCAGCCCGGCGGTGGCACATTGGTCCCATACGGATCGAGATGCCTCTTGCGGAATTTCGTGGGAGCTTGTGTAGCAGGCTCACACCAGCCCGACAGAGGTTGCGGTGCAGGAGATATGCGTATCATTGAGGTCGACATCCATGCTACAACAGGGACCGGACGTTCTACAGCACCAAGTTGCATTAGGAGGAGTGCAGGCCCCGTGTCCTTGGAAGGTGCCACTTGAGACTCTGACCGGTGGCGGCCCGTCGGTGGCGCAGGAGTTCCGTACAGATCATGATGCCCCTTACGGAATGCCGGGGGCGTTGGTGCACGAGGCTCACACCAGCCTGGCAGCGGTCGCAGTGCATGAGCAGAGTTGACCGGTTGGTCTTTTAGAGATTGAGGCATTCTTGAGAGCAGCATTATTGAGAGATGTCACCGGGTTATGTGTTGTAGCAGACACAGCAGGCTCGACCTTCTCATCGGCGTTACCTGAAGACCAGCTTTAGTGACAGGATTCCTCCATGTTCCTAGAGTCTGCAGGCTTCAGTACACATGGCGGAGTAGTGACACACATGTCGTATTCAGATGATGATCCTTACCCCATCATTGAGCAGGTGACAGCAACCATTCTTCCCGGCGAGACGTTGCGTGATCGCCAGCTACGCTTGCTCGTTGCCTTGACTGGCATTGGACCTGTTGTCAAGCCGGAATCCTGCACAGTTGTGTCCACTACGCCAGCAGCTGAGGACAATGTAGCAGATCTGACCACACGGATGGAGTTACCTCGTTAGTAAAAGCTGAGTTTTGTCCTCGTGTGTTCATTTGTTGGTGACCCTACTCATCACATCAACGCTGAGAGTGGGATCACTTGCACGGACGACATTTCCACATGCTCCACAAACTCAGACGACTCCTCCTTCTCCTTCTCTCTTGACGAGCGGCCACTCATCACCCATTGTCTAACAAAAAGGAGCTGCGTTCGGGATGCCACATCTTTAATTGTGTCCGATTGTCCAGTATCTCAGCATATTGTGAGTTTGGTTGACCCCCAGGAGGATGCAGTAGAGTCGGCTCCATCGTCTTCAACAGTCGAGATGCAGATGGAGTTGTACTTGCGAGTTCTATGATCTACATGTGCAGCATCCAGTGAGACAGATTTCATCCTACGTGAGACAGACATGGACCACCTCCACATGTATGAGGCAGATTATGCAGACTTACGCGAGCATGTAGAGATGCCTCAGCGGGAGGTGATGGCAGCGCAGGAGCAACTTCCAGGGCATGGGAGTACCACTACTGTCGACACAAGCTTTCCACTATCAGGATCTTGCACACCCATACTCGGGGAGGATCCTGTACCAGCTCCGAGTATGACGTCCGATGGAGACACTTCCACAAGAGAGGTGAGCATGCCTTCAGTTTTTTCCATGCTCGCTTCTGTCGACTTCATCATTGCTCCTCTTTCTACTCCTAATTCCATCAGGAACCTTCAATCACTCGCTTCAGCTGCTCCATTGTCATCTTCGTCTGTCAGTGGTGGTCTCGTTCCAGCCCTCCTCCTCTTTTGGTGGTACACCCTTGTGCTTCAGGGTACTCTATCCCGCCTTGGAGGCCAGCTCCGCCACTTCATCCACGCTTTTGTGCTACTCGCCCATTCCCGTTCCTCCGACATACACAGATGCATCACAGTAGAGCAGAGAGAGGAGAGACTGTGGGTTGGGACCCTTAGCAGTCACACGAGGATTGGTACAATCCACGTGATACAGGGGCAATGTAAGGAGCCGCAGCCGAAGACACGACTTCGTCTTTGAGGATGGTAGCAGCCTCTACATGCCAGGAGGAGCTATATCTACAAGTTGGAGAGACCACATGATTTATTGCCTAGGATCTATTCAGCTATGGTATCAGTATCTCCATCGAGGATGTCGCCGCCAGGTTCATCTGCCCAGGGGGAGTGTTGTGTTGACCTCGACCTGACGCGACGTTATGGGAGATGCATGGCACGGGATCCATGCTCTACTATCTACATACTACAGCAGCCAGCGTGTGGCTCATACTACGTGCCTGTACATCTACGTGTGGATGGTACCACTCTGTTGGTAAAGACCCAGACGCTTGGTGGGTTGCACCAATATCACGAGGAGACCATGTGATTTTGTGTCTTGGTGTGTGGCCATATTACGTGTGGCATGTACATGCAAGCTGGATTACTCATAGTGGTTGAGACCCGGACACGTGGTGAGTTGCATCCGTGATACGAGGACATCCCCCTATGATCATGTGTGTTGGTTGATGATGCTATTGTGGCAGGAATACGGACACCTGTTGGATTGTTCGTAGCCGTCGAGACCCGGGCACTGGTACCGCCAGTGTCACGAGGAGACCCCCTTCTCATCTAACTTGTGTATGATGTGCATGATTCCGTGGATGTTCGAGACGCGAACACTTGGTGGGATGTACCAGTGTTGTGAGGAGACCTTGTGACCTTGATTTTGCTCTAGTTGCACATCGGCCCTAGCCTCTGTTCTTGAATTGACAGCATATATGTATGTGTGTGTGTCTGTGTATGTGTGTGTGTGTGTGTGTGTGTGTGTGTGTGTGTGTGTGTGTGTGTGTGTGTGTGTGTGTG
>SZWC01002751.1:0-10498 GCA_023375785.1 Penium margaritaceum
GGTAGGGGGGGGCAATGTGAAAGTGTATGTGTAGAGTGTATGAGGAGGTGTGTAAATATGGAGTCTGGTGTGGATGGAATTGTACGCTTGTGTATGATATCCCATGGACTAGGCTAGAGGTAGGTGGAAGGGGAGGCGCAGGGCTGAGGGTGAAAGTGAGGATTGAATGTAGAGGTATGTATTTGGATGGGTTGTTTGCACATCAAAATATGTACTAGTGTATAATGTTGTTTTTTCCTAGCAGGTTGATTGTGGAAGGTTTGAGGGGACGGGGATGGGGGCGAAAGTGTATGTGTGAAGTGTATGAAGAGGTGTGTGTAACTTTGACTGTGGTGTAGGTGACGGTGTACACAAGTGTACAGGTTTATAAGAGGGAAGTATTACATCTTTCTTTAATTTCATTTCTTACAATAAACTAAAGAAAGATGTAATGTTCATGTTGTATGTGTACGCTAGTGTACAAAATCATGTGGGTTTGGCTTGGAGTGGGTATAGGGGGGAGTGGGGGTTGTTGGGTGAAAGTGCACGTGTGGATTGTATGCGGAGGTGCATGATTGTATGAGTGAGGTGCGTGGGAAATTGGACACTAGTTTACGGTGAACTCTGGGCAAGGTGGGAGGGGAGGGGTGGGGTTGAAAGTGTATGCTGGGAGTGAATGTGGAGGTGTAGAGTGGTGTATGATGTTGCATGGTTTAAGCAAGAACACTGTGGAAGGTAGGAGGAGGGGAGGGGGTAAGGTGAAAGTGTATGTGTAGAGTGTATGAGGAGGTGTGCAAACATGGAATGTCGTGTGGATGGAATTGTACACTTGTCTATAAAATCCCATGGGCTAGGACAGAGGTAGGTGGAAGGGGAAGTGCAGGGCTCAGAGTGCAAGTGAGGATTGAGTGTGGAGGTGTACATTTAGATGGGTTGGTTGTACATCAAAATGTGTACTAGTGTATGATGTTGTTTCGTCCTAGCAAGATGAGTGTTCAAGGTTTGAGGGGAGGGGGTGGGGATGAAAGTGTATGTGGGAAGTGTATGACGAGGTGTGTGTAACTTTGACTGTGGTATAGTTGAAGGTGTACACAAGTGTACAAGTTTATAGGAGGGAAACATTTACATCTTTCTTTAATTTCACACTTGTACTTAAGTATGAAGAACCAATTTATTGTCTTAAAAATCGAGTGGTTTTTCTTTTAGTTATGAATTAACATGTAGAAAAGAAAAAGCAAGACATAATGGAAGTTTTCGGTGATAAAGAGGACATAACACTCTACAAAAACACAATGATAGCTAGAAATGTCGGTTAAAAATCTATCGTATGTCTGTGCTTCAAATTGGTTCGAGTCAACAGAGAGTTGTCACTTGTTTTATTACCTGTTTAGATGGATTGTCTTGACACAGTCGAGAAAAAGATCTAAACGCTCGAGCGGCGGTCAAGAAGTAAAGTCTGTCGGTGGACTGACAGGCTGGGTTTCTGGTACAAACAGCACAACTGAATGCAGTCGTGCTTTTCAACAGCCGACCTCAGCCGGCAGCGAAGCTCGACGCCCGAGTAGTTGGACTTCGCAGCCGAAGCCTGACTTCTCGGGTGTCAGGCTTCGCTGCTAGCAGAGGTCGGTTGCCGACGATCGAGTGGCTCGCCATCGAACACTGTTCAATGACCGATTTGGTACACATATTTTGGCTGTGATTCACCAACGTATACCCGGTCAGTCCATTAGGGTTATAGCAAGCACCCTCCTATCCAGATACGAAGACCATCCATGGATATATATCGACGGTAAACGAGCATTGGGTAGACCTGTGCACCTGTGTAGTTCTCTTTCTTTCTCATGCAATGTCTGTCGTGCACTTGCACCAACACTCGCCACACACACTTCTTGGCTGGAGGGGAGGGGGGGAGGCTGGTTGGCACTTTANCCCCCCCCCCCCACACCTGAAGTGTATAGCGTGAGTGCATATGGAAGCGTAGTCTTTGTAGTATCGTGTCAAAGAAAATTGTACAGAAGTGCAACCACGGAACGTTCCTGGATATGTCATTGACAGGACACAATAGATCATAGCGAAGCCGAATTTGCCTGCAAACGGTCGTGCACCGTCTCATACACTCCCCACGTACACATTGTTGAATCGGGTGCCGGGGGACGGGAGGGGGGGGGGTGGGTGGGGGAGCGAACATGAAAAACGGGTCTGAAGACACCGCTGTTCACGACAGCAGGGCTTCCTTTGTTAGACGACCCTTCAGATATGAAACTAACCAGTACCCTCAATCAAACCCAGAAATAGGTCTAGAAGACGTTCCAACCTATGTTATTTTTTTTTCAAGGGAATCAGCTCTGTAATATGTTTTGAAATACTTTTCGAAGGACATTTTTTAAAAAATTGACACTAGTTCCTCACGTACTTTGAAAAGCATGAATTGAAGCTTCTCATGATTGCATTGAACATTCATGTGATTTTTGTGACACAAAAATCACATAAATGAAATGTGTAGCTCTTGGAAATGCGAATCATGGTGAGATTCCTTTGTGTGAAAAGTGAATGGAAAAGCAGGAGATTGTGCATTTAGGAAGCTTCTTACAACCTTCCATTCTTTAGGAATGAATTGTAAAGAAATGTCTCGGTAGCTTCTCATGTATGGTTAAGTGCAGTGTGCACATTTTNTGTTGGAGGCATATCAAGCAGCCAACCATGGCAATGTTGGCGGAAGCATTACCTTCTGTGAGGCAATGGACATGGGTCCACAAATCAAAACCATTGACAACGTCCTGGAAAATGCAGTGGCTTTATAACCGCATCATGGACATCCCTCAACTGCTGAAACCCAATGAGATATGATAGCATTTGCTTCAGAGTAACTCCATGTGTGCCGATGCCAATGAAGTTGTCATTGGCCTTAAGTATGTACCCTTTCCAAATGACCCAAATGACAGCTTGCCCGTAGTCCATGACCGGCATCACGAATTCATGGGAGCACACCCTAGATACTTTGCTCCGATATCGTGTTTGTGGTAGGATTAACGTGCTCACTGCTTCCTGGAGCTACCATAAATGTATGATGCTGAATGCCATGTCAGACTCGACAGCATTAGTGATTCCACCTCGACCACAGATGTGGCATTATAAGTGTGTTGTACCTACAGTCGATGAGTAGAATTAGTTTAAGGAGCCAGGTAGGCATGTTAATCTGGAAGTGGTCATGAGGTGTCGGACAGTCGCTGTGGTTGAGAGTAGTGAATAGGTTGTTATACGTATTGTTGGTTATGTTGAAGATTTTCCCCTCTGCATGCCAAAGTGCGGCACCGGGAGGCGCCGACGAGCCACTAGAGAGAGGAAATTCCTTGTCGTTGGATCTGGCAACTCGAGGATTGCTCTTATCCTAAAATGGAGGATTTTCCCTGAAAGTTGAGGAGTTGCTGAATCCGGTGGAAATTGTTTCACCGGAATCGGACGAGTAACAAGGGAGATCTGAGCTTCCAAAGTTGGGGCGTGTGCAACAGCTCTGGGAGTTGGCCGCGGTTCAACTGTCGATGAATAATTGACCGGAACGAGTAACAAAACTCCATCTGGGGATTTTTCTCTGCAAGGACTGCCAAGGCGTCCAGTGGATGATCCGCTGGATTTCAGTAGTGCAGTTTTGTTATTGAGGGACTTAGCCAAAAACCTGGCTCAGGGTCCGAAACTCAGTAGTACAGTTTGTTACTCGGGTCAAAACTCCGACTGCAAGTCCGCGAACGGGTATTGAACCACANCAATCCCCATCATCAAACATGATGATTAACTCATCAAAACATACCCCAAAGGTGCAAGGAACACCGCCACTATGTGTAGGGACATCAACGCCTTCGGAATGGCGTTTTGATGGATCCTTAATGCGTGAAGGCGCCTCGGCGGACGACGTGGTGCGTGCCGCCGACTGAGCGGCTGGTTTGGGGTGCTGCGCTTTGGCTGACGTAGCGGGAGCTACGGTGGTTTCAGAGTCCTTATCCACATGCAGATGTTTGAGTATTCATTACTTCCCTTCTCTGCTATGGTGGTTTTTCAAATAAAAACCCCTAGATTTTCCAACGACAAACCAACAATTCCCGCCAAACATGTTTTCCATGTCTTCATACTCACTCATTATCTTTTCAATGTGTGCCTCCAAGAGGCGGTGTCCCATACTCAGCCTCATCTCTCATGTCATGAGCATCTGGTGTCCTGGTTTTCAAGCTGCACCTTTTAAATGGAGTCCCTTGTCTGTCCCTCACTCTCTTACCTCACTCTCCCTCTCTGCCACCTTTTCCATCACTCCCTCCTTCGACCTCTTCCCACTCCTCCCCATCTTCCTATCCATGTCCCTGTCCCTCCTTCTCCTCCCCCCATGCCTCCCTTTCTCATTTCCTCTTAGTTTCCATCAGTCCAACCCCATCCTTGCGCATTCCTTTCCCCCTTGGTCTATCCGTGCGCTCCCACCTTCCTATCACCGATTTGCCTCTCCTCTCCGTTTTCCCACCATGCCTTCATCATCCCATTCTCCTGGCTCACCTGGATGACTCATGGAACATGAACGAAAGTTGAATCCTCTATGCTGCCTTTTACATTCATTGGCAATTGTGATTGGGCAACTACACACGGAATGGGTTGATTTGTATAAAATCACTGTCACATCCCTAATGCATGTCAATTTGACACCAACAAAAGAAGACCAAAGAAGTGTAAAGCCCCACAGTCAATGGCTTTCGATGCTCATAAGCCATAGTCCACAAGCTTGAGTGTTGGACAGTGTTTTCAACATGGGGCAGTAATGTGCTATATCTTAGGGGACACAGATAAGGCCACAGATCCTTTCTTGAAAAACGGGTGGAAAACACGGGTCAGTAACCAAAACACGGTGCAATAGCAGGTTTTTGCCATTGACATCAATATGCGGGTCCACTTTGCAACTGAACATTTCATCTCCACAAAAGAGTTTGTACATGTGGGATTCTCCAGCTCCTGCACACAGACATCGTCGGAGTTTATCAAATGGTGAATACAGCTCATGTGTTTCTGCACTCACAAGTCGATGGAAATCTTTATTTATGACCCAATGCATATAGACTCAAATGGTTCAAGTCTCTATAACCTCTCTTCCATTTCTACCTTGTCTCCTTGTTTTGGGTCCCAAAAAAGGTTGTGGCCAGCCCCGACTTGTAGCCTCAAGGACTCGAGGCTACAAGCACTGGAAGTCAAGGCCGTGTGGCATCCTCACTGCCAATCAAGTGAACGGTGCTCAATCAGCAGGCTAGCAAGTGACCAGCCTCTTGCTAGCCACTTGCTAGCCCGGCGGCAAGTCAAATGACCGGCCGCCGGCAACCCAGCCGGCCGGCCACCAGGCTAGCAAGCAACTAGCTAGAGGCTGGTCACCGGCCAGCCTTCCTCGTAGCCATGGGGGGAGTGGTGAACTGGCCCTCTCTTGACACATTCCTCCCCACTCATTCTGAACCATCTCGGTTCAGAAACAAGGAGTCTATGATATTAAGCCATCAACATTGCGAAAAAAAATGATAGCTTTAAATCCCCAAAGAAGAGTTTCACATATGCCAAGCATGTTGACCTAAGCTCTCACTTGTAGGCCAGCACGGCAAGCGAATTCCTCCATCCATGACAGGGTGCGGAAAAAAAAACCATGTCCGGTGCCCTCAAGCTCCAATGATCCCTTTCCATTCATATTACATGGTGGCGATGGTGCTCACTACTTCCGCATTCAGGTGGTGTCCCCTGCCACACACCGAACGATGCAAGTTACCAGCTCACTCCACTACTTGTTAACCAGTCATGTGCGAAGGCAATCTTGGGCTCCCATGAATTGTGCTATGTTCAGTAACTAGACCACTGAATGAGGTAGTCCCCAGCAACCCATGACCAAAGTGTATGCTACCCATGTTGGAGTAGAAGAAGAACCTCATTTTGGTCGCATGTAGCGATGACCTTGGGAGGTGGTTAAACAACCATGTCACTAGTGTATGCATGAAAAAAACTCACATGAGGAACCTTTTGTATCATCTTACTTGGCAGTACCATCAACCAGCATGCCACTATTCCAATGCACATAGTGGTGGGAACCGGCCCAATGCACTTCATTGTAAATTCTCATGGCCCTGGTGTAATTTGCCAATGGTTCTTGGTGCTAGGAAGCGCCTTGTCATGGATACAAATTTATAATCATCGGCAATCTTTGTCGGAATGTACCTTGTTGTTGCCAAGTCACTAGAGGGTAACTGTTTGCCTCCTGTAACGAATGTTTCATGCGCTTGGCAATGGGATTCCATCCTTCTTTTTACCGATTCTTCACCAATGTTGGTGGTACAAATGGGTATTGACCATTCTTTAGAAAGAACAAGTTGAACTGCTTTGACTCATACTAGTCATTGAATGTATGGTCTACGCACATGCAAAGCATCTGCTTTGGAGTGAAATCTCTGTGCTTAGCATTTCTATTACTCTTTGGACGTTATATACCCACTTCCAAAGTACATTTTCATCCTTTTTCCCAGAACATTCTAATAGTTTTTGTATCTCGGCCAGAGATATAATGCAGCAATGCACTATGGTGCTTCACGACATCATGAAAAAGAAGCAAGCGGTATCCTCTGCATTCACATATAGGTTAGTGGAAATGAGGTGTGCCATGTTTCCCCAAATGTCCACGACCATCCTGTTTTCATATTGGCCCCAGCCTATGCCCAAAGACCAGGTGCTAAGGTCCATGCTAACATAGTCTCCCGAAGTTCCTAGTACAGTGAGTTGTTGGAGGAGTCCAATAGAATCTGGGAAACAAACTTTGTCTCGGAGACATGGGTTGCATGTCATGCAATGATTTCGTACATCAACTCTCCATCTTGGCCACCAAGAATGGGCTGAGAGTACTTGTCCACTTGGCCCAACCACTCGTTACTCATAGAATTGAAAGATGATATCTACTTGGAGCCCTCTTGAATCTGGCATGAGGACTTGTTCTTCATGCGAGTAACCTTTCATGGCTTCCAATCATCCATGCTTGTCTTTTTTTAAAGAGTAATCAACCCAAGAAACCACAAAGAAACCCACGTGGAATCTACTTACAATTCCATGTTAGTGGATTATCCCTTGCTTTAGTCAGTGCAAAGGCCATTGAATACCCGCTGGTTGCTTAAATCTCCACAGGTTGTCAGCTTAGTGGACTGACCACATTGGTGTGTCCTCACCAATACTTCCAAGCGAACTGCAATTGACTCAAGTATTTGCTCCTAGGTGCATGCTGTCTCAATTGGTTAAGTGTTTCATTGAAGAACACCAATGGGTTATGGTCGTCCACAAAACTTGCATCCCCTTTTCCACCCTCAATGTGAAAATGCCATGTTTTGGAATTGTAGTCCACAAGGAGGAGTTTCTGGCCACCAAATGTGTATTGCGTCTTTGCATGAATGAGAATTTGGATCTCATTCATAACCAGATGTCTGTTCTGCATCAGGTTTTCCCCGATTCCTATCACCAACTCATCACATTATACTTCCAAAAGTTTTAACGGATCCATAAGAGCAAATGCTATGACTGTGGAAAGAATGCCGTTGAATTTGAGCAGAGCGTCCTTTTAGTTAGGTTTCCACTCCCAGCAATTATCTTCCTATGTGAGCCTTGTCAGAGGTGCTATCAGGGTCAAATACCTTGCATGAATTTACAAAAGTAGCTTGTAAGGATGGGAAAAGACCATACATGCCATGTATTTCTAGTTATGTATAATCCACTACATCTTGAAGTTTTTCGAGGGTTGACACGTGCACCATCCTTGTTTGTTTGGTGCTCAAGGTACTTGAGCTTGTCTTGTGTACAATTGCACTTTCTGAATTTCAGCTGAACCTTTGTTCCCAAAAGTTTGCAATAACTCTACATAGGTATCCTATGTGCTCCACTCACTGCAATAAAACTATAGCATCCTCCAGGTAGACCAGGACAAACTTACCGGTTTGCTCGGTGACAGTTGGGTTCACTTATCATCACAACGTTGCTTGTGTATCTCTTAGCCCAAAGCTGAAGACTCGAAACTAATTATGTCCCACGTGGTTTTAAACCTCTGATCTGGACACAACATCCTTTGTGATATGAAGGACTTTTGAGGCAAATCCAATGACACACAGATGTTCACTCTTTGGAGTTAATCAACGAGATCCTTTGATTCTTGGAAAATTTGATTGGTTTTCCCTCGTGATGTTATTCAGTGCTAAATAGTTTTAGCACATGCGCAGACCATCGTCCTTTTCATTCATTGAGCAGGGTCGGTAGTTGGATGGGTCTACCATTTTACAACGGGTATCCTTAGATTTGGCCCTTGGCCTCTTACCTCTTTTATGGCATCTTGCATGGAACCTCCAATGAAAAACTCGTCAAAGTTAAATTGGAACTGAGCAGAGCAGAGCGGAAAGCCACAAAGGTCAAAGCTTTTGGAAGGGAGCCCTCTGGGATGGATTTTTTGCATGGACCATCTTTAAAGCCCCCCAAAAAAACTTTCTGACAGACAAAGGCAATGCATGGGTCTGAAAAAAGGAGTTTCCTCTCATTGCATCAAACTTGTGTGGCCCTTATGTTGTTCTAGTGGAAGTCTTGCCGGTGGTTCTCAGAATACATCTAAGAACCTTACGACTATATTTCTACTTGCTCATGATGCACCTTTCCGTAAGTTCATCCCCCCGCATTCTATAGTTTGGCCAAAAAATACAAATACTTAAAAAAAAAAAAAAACTTAAGCAAAAATTCCCATGATTTGGCATGAAATCTATGTCTAAAAGGTGAGAAGTTTGTATTCAGAATCATGGTAAGGCAGAACCTTCGCTTTGAGAAGAATCGGGTGCCTATATAAAAAACGCAGCAGATATTTCTTCTCTCACGGACAAGGATCACCCAGAGCTATGTCAAAAGGGTGAAATAGGTTAAGGACCCTCAATGTAGCACTCTGTAGGTGTCCTTTGATGTATTTTTTTGTTGTGTGGGTAGTAATCACAAGTACCGTACAGTTTTCACCAATAACAAGTGCATCATTCAATGGCCTTTATTGAAGGGCCACATGTTGGGTAAGGTCCAAGCCAACATATAAGTAATTTCCTTGTATTTTCAGTCCACACATTCACATGAGCACCCACTAGCTATCATCTCAATTGCCTTCTCATATTGCTCCGACTCATCTAAGTTAAAAGGCTTGATGAAGGTGAACTCAGTTCCGGCCACACATGGAATAGGTGCTATGGGTAATGTAACTAGAACATTTCACCCAATTGAGTCCATGTTCTGTGACTTTGCATGATTTCTGGCGAGTACCTTTGGGTCCTTAGAGTTTTTAGGGTCAAGATTATTGCCTAAAAAAGACTACAAATGTGAATGTTCTCATCACCTTGAGAAGTCTTACTTGAATCATTGTGTTTCATAATGATTATAAAATAGATGGAGTCACCACTACTAAGCAATTCCTATCATGCATCTTACTTGGAGACGCAAGGTGCAGTGGGCAATGGTGGCCAAGGTGTACACAATGAGATTCAATGACACGAGGGGACATAACGGAGAAACTTGAACTCACAAGAAAATGAAGTTTTATTGTATGCCCATAAACAAACATGGATCCCACACGTGATCTGCCTGTCCCTCGGAGGGATCCCCACCTACATCACTCACTGAAACCCAAAACTATTGCCTCGTCCATTCCCACGACCTGGATCATATCTGTAGCCATGTTCCTACACATGACCCTGCTCGCGGCCACCTACTACACCATCTCTATACGGTGTTGCAGCTGCAGCCAATGCTGTGGTACCTTTTCTACCACTGGCAACCTTGGGACATTGAGCATAAGAGTGGTTGGATTCCTCACAATGGTGGCATGCAACCTTGCAAAAATCCAATGTTTGCCAGTTATGCACCATTTGCAGCCCATTGTTCCTGTGACTGTGCTTCTGCTTTGGAACTTTTTTTCAGCCTGCCTTCTTGGCTGGGGAGTTTACAAGTTTCTTGCACTTGGTATCACTTTGCTATCTGGCAGTCCATCTGGCCCCTCTAGACTCCAAGTGTGCATCACATTTGGGCTTTGTGCATGCATTCAAAAGTGCATCCGAATAGTGTTTCAGGTATTCCCGACATACCTCACTCATGTAGTCATAAAATTCCCTTGCACTTCTCCAATCGTAGCCTATGTATGTTGGCGCTTGTCTGTTCTGTGAGCTTTTTGCTGTCTCATCGCATAGGAACTCCAAAAACAAGTGTTCCTGGACCTTGACTGTGTTGGTTATATGGTCTCCGATGAAGCTTTTACCTTCCCCCACAAACGTGGTGAGCTGATTCAAGTCTAACTTATATGAGCTACCTCGCTACTTGAATTCCTTGAGCTTGTTGAGATCGCATTGTGCTTTCTTGCATTGGGTGTACTCATTATGTATGATGGTGCAGAACTACTTACAGAACATGGAATATCAACTCACGTTTAGCCTCCACACGCTTCGCTACTTGACCACATACTTGAAAG
>SZWC01002751.1:51072-80689 GCA_023375785.1 Penium margaritaceum
TGTCCAGGACGGAGAGGAGCCGGTGGGGACCGCGCGAGAACCAGGCAAAACTTGTCCAGCATCTCCCTCGGCGAGTCTGGCTTGTACCAGCGCCGCATGACAGTGGTACTGAGGTCATCGTAGGGGCAGTAACCGCCGGGCTGACGATAGGCAGTTTGTAGAACGTTTCATGCTTTGGATTGACCACCGCCGCGTGGATGATGCGCTCATGACCCTCCGCAAACCAGTCGTGGCGATGATGGGTTCCGCTTGACGAGGATGCTGCCGACGTCGAAGATTCAGATGAGCTGCCTTCTTTGTTGGCTGATGACATGGCGACGTTGCTGGCATCGTCTGCTTCACCCGAGGCATCCTCCTCGTCAATGTCGTCCTCCATTTCTTCGTCAGTGTTGCCAAAGTCTAGAACGATGGGTTCTTTGCAGCCAGGAGGAGCAGTCATGGGGCTCGAGGACGGCGGCATGGGTACGCGGGCAAAGTTGACCATGTCGATGCATTTTGGTGGACGTCCAGGACTGCGCTTGGGAGGCTTCGGGATGACGGGACGCGCCTTGCTTGCAATGGCTGCGCGCTTGATCTGCTGCTCATACTCATCGCCAGTGCATGGCTGGAAGTAAGAGGTGATGTTGATGCGGCTGGGTGGCTCCATGGCAAAGGGACGGCACTGGATGACAGGTGCAGGGGGGTACGAAGACGGTTGTCAGTGATGCAGACACGCAGACTTTCAGGGGTTCTAATACCTATGGCGGTTCGAGGAGGCACCGGCCAAGGCCCAAGGATACGGGACATGCTTGGACGGCCAACATCCTGCGACCCGACGATGCGTCTGTTTGGTGGGCCAAACTACCCGCGCGCAGGGGCAATGCTGACCTCCGAACACGAGAGTTCAAACACGAATGTTCAAATGGTGGTGATCATGTGCTCAGCGGGATTCGAACCGTGACCTCAGGTAATTTGTATTTGTGTCCATTGGGAACCCAATAATTTGTATTTGTGTCAAATACCCCGGGCCTGAACACTATTTATATAAAAACTAAAATTCAAAGACCCAAACTTTCCACGTGCTAGTACGGTATTTCTAGGCATTGCCCAGGCATTACCATGCATTGCCCAGGCATTGCCAAGCATTAGCCAGACATTTCAAGGCATTGCCATGCATTGCCACGCATTGCCCAGGCATTACCTAGGCCTTGCCAGGCATTGCCCAGGAATTGCCAGGAATTTCCATCCTTGCCAGGCATTGCCAGCATTGCCAGGCATTGCCCAAGCATTGCCCGGGCATTGCGGGGCATTGCCAGGCATTCCCAAGGCATTGCCAGGCATTGCCAGGAATTACCCAGGCATTGCCAAGCATTGTCTAGGAATTGCTCAGGCATTGCCCAGGAATTGCCAGGCATTGCCTAGGCATTGCAAAACATTGTTAGGCATTGCCGAGGCATTACCAAGCATTGCCAGGCATTGCCGAGGCATTGCCCAGGCATTGCCCCAGCATTACCATACATTGCTAGGCAAGACCCAAGAATTGCCAGGCATTGTCTAGGAATTTCTCAGGCATTACCCAGGCATTGCGAAGGCTTTGCGAGGTATTGCAACGCATTGCCTAGGCATTGCCCAGGCATTGCCAGGCATTGGCTAGGCATTGCCAAGACATTGCCAAGCATTGCTAGGCACTGCCTAAACATTTCCAGGCATTCCCAAACATTGCAGGGAATTACCAGGCATTGCAAGGCATTCTCTAGGCATTGTCAGACATTTCCAGCCATTGCCCAGGCATTTCCAGGCATTGTCGAGGCATTGCTAGGCATTGTCTAGGCGTTTCCAGACATTCTCAGGCATTTCCTAGGCATTGCCACGCATTTCCAGGCATACCCAGGTATTGCTGACGTATTGCTAGGCATTACCCAGGCATTGCCCACGCATTGCCAAACACTACCCAGACATTGCCAAGCATTACCATGCATTTCCAGGCATGATCACGGCATTACCAGGCATTGCTACGCATCGCCCCGGCATTGCTAGGCATGGCCAGCCATTGCTCAATAATTGCCAGGCATTGCCAAGGAATTGCCAGGCATTCTCAAACACTGCCTAGGCATTCCCAGCCATTGCCACGCATTGTCCAAGCATTGCCAGGCATTAATAGGCATTATGAAGGCATTGCCAGGCATTGCCCAGGCATTACCAGACATTGCCACGCATTGCTGAGGCATTGTCCACGCATTACCTGGCATTTCCAGGCGTTGCGTGGCATTGCCTGGGCATTTCCAGGCATTGGCACGTATTGCCATGCAATGCCCAAGCATTGCTAGGAATTGTCCAGGCATTGCCAGACATTACTAGCTATTGCCAAGAACTCAAGAGGCATTGCCAGGCATTGCCAGGCATTCACCAGGCATTGCCATGCATTGCCCAGACATTGTCAGGCATTTCCCAAGTATTGCCACGCACTGCCAAAGCATTGCCAGGCATTGCCATATATTTCTAGGCATTTCCCAGGCATTGCCTAGGCATTGCTAGGCATTGCGAGTCATTGCCAGGCATTCCTCAGACATTACGCAAGCATTACCAGGCATTGCCCAGGCATTGCCATGCATTCTTAGGCTTTGTCCAGGCATTTCTTGGTATTTCCCAAGCATTGCCAGGCATTGTTAGGCATTGCTTAAGCATTGCTGAGGCATGGCCAGACATTGTGCAAGCATTGCCAGGCATTGCCAAAAATCGCCAGGCATTGCTTAGGCATTGTCCATGCATCTCTAGGTATTGCCCACGCATTGCCAGGCATTGCCTAGGAATTTCCATGCATTGCCAGGCATTGCCCAAACATTGCCAAGCATTTCCAGGCATGACTTGGCATTGCCCAGGCATTGCCAGGCATTGCCACGCATTGCCGGCCATTGGCCAAGCATTGCTAGGCATTGCCAGGTATTGCCTAAGCATTGCCACGTATTGCCAGGCATTCCCCAGGTATTGCCCAGGCATTACCATGCATTTCCAAGCAATGCCAGGAAATGCCTGGCATTGCCATGCATTATCCATGCATTACCAGGCATTGCTACGGATTGCCAGGCATTGCCGTGCATTGCCCAGGTATTACCAAGCATTGCGAGGCATTGCAAGGCATTGCCTAGGCATTACCCAGACATTGCCAAGCATTGCCTAGACTTTGCCAGACATTGCCGACGCATTGCTAGACATTACCATGCATTGCCAGGCATTGAGAGGCATTGCCTAGGCATTGCGAGGCATTGCCAAGCATTGTTTGGCAATGCCATGCATTCCCCATCTACTAGCAGGCATTGCCCAGGCATTACCAAAAATTGCCCAAGCATTATCAGGCATTATCAGGCATTTACAGGCATTTCCACGCATTGCAAGGCATTGCGAGGAATTGCCAGGCATTGCCAGGCATTTCCAGGCATTGCCTAGCCATTATTCAGGCATTTCAAAGCATTGCGAGACATTGCCTATACATTGCAATGCATTGCCAAGCATTTCCATGCATTGCCAAGTATTGCCATGCATTGCCAGGCATTGCCTAGGCATTGCCATGCATTTCCAGGCATTGCCATGCATTGCCTAGGCGTTGTCCAGGCATTGCCATGCATTGCCTAGGCATTGCCTGAGTATTGCCAGGGATTACCGAGCATTGCCAAGCATTGGCCAGACATTGCCAGGCATTGCCACGTACCCCCCTGATCTTTGAATTCGAATTTAATGTTTTTTTTGTTGATTGAATTGGATACGATATTCTGTTCAACGAATTCAATGGATCACTAAAATAATTTTTTCCCAGTTCGTCGAATTCTTGGCTGATTTTTGTCATCTAGTCAAGTCTTCACTAGTTCAAGTCCCGTCACTTGAAAAGAAAAACCTTCATTCATGACTGCGATGTCGGTGCCAACGTCCACGTTGCCAGGTACAGCACGTGATGTTGGTGCCAACATCCACGTTGTCAGGTACAGCGCGTGCACGAAAACCGGACGTCGCGAGTCGTCATCGAAATATTGGAACACGGAAAATATGACCCGCACATTTCGTCGAATTCAAGGGTGCATTTTCCCACGGATTTGACGAATTAGGAACACTTCGTTAATTCAAACCCGATAAATGTATGCTTAATCAAGGAAAACATAATTAGGAAAATCACATCCTACGAATTCAAAGATCAGGGGGAGTATTTTGATGCATTGCGAGGCATTGTCCAAGCATGGCCAGGCATTGCACAGGCATTGCCAGGCATTACCAGGCATTGCCCAGGCATTGCAAGGAATTGCGAGGCATTGCGAGGTGTTGCCCAAGCATTGCCAGGCATTTCCAGGCATTGCCAAGGCATTGCCAGGCATTGCCATGCATTGCCGGGCATTGCACAGGCATTGCCCATGTATTTCATGGCATTGCCAGGCATTATCCTGGCATTGCAAGGCATTGTCCCGGAATTACTCAGGCATTGCCCAAGCATTGCCGAGGCTTTGCCAGGCATTGCCAAGCATTTCCTAGGCATTGCCTAGGCATTGTGAGGCATTGCCAGGCATTGCCCAGGCATTGGGAGGCATTGCTAGGCATTGCGACGCGTTGCCAAGGCATTGCCAAGCATTTTCTAGGCATTGCCGCGCATTGCTTGGCATTACCTAGACATTCACAGGCATTGTAAGGCATAACCTGGCATTTCCAGGCACTGTCCATGCATTGCTAGGCAAAGCCAGGCATTGCCCGGGCATTACCCGGCATTGCCAGGCATTCCCTAGGTATTGCCCAGGCATTACCAGGCATTGTCCACGCATTGCACGGAATTTCCAGGCATTGCCAAGCATTGCCGAAGAATTTCTGGGCATTACCTATACATTGCCTAGGAATTGCAAGGCATATGCCTTGCAATGCCTAGGCAATGCCTAGGCAATGCCTGGCAATGCCGGGCAATGCCGGGCCTCGCCCAGACATTGCTAGGCATTGCCATGCATTGCCAAGTATTACCCAGGCATTACCAGGCATTGCTATGCATTTCCCAGGCATTGCAAGGCATTGCGAGGCATTGCTAGGCATTGTCCAGGCATTGCCACACACTGCCTAGGCATTGTCAGGCATTGCCGAGGCATTGCCAAACATTGTCTAGGCATTGCCAAGGCATTATCCAGGTATTGCCAGGCATTGCCGAGGAATTGCAAGGCATTGCCGAGGTACCAGGCATTTCCTAGGCATTGCTAGGCATTCCCCATGCATTTCCAGGCATTTCCAAACATTGCTAGGCATTGCCTAGGCATTGCCCAGGAATTGCCAGGCATTGCCAGAAATTGCCTGGCATTGCCAGGCATTGTCCAATCATTGTCAGGCATTGGTAGGTATTTCGACACATTATCCAGGCATTGCCCTGGCACTATGAGGCATTCCTAGGCATTGCTTCGGCATTGCCCAGGCATTGCTAGGCATTGCCAGGCATTGCCTGGCATTGCCTAGGCATTGCCAGGCATTGCCTGGCATTGCCTAGGCATTGCCACGCATGGCCATGCATTGCCAGGCATTACCCAAGCATTGCCAGGCATTGCACATGCATTCCTACGCATTGTCCAGGCATTGCGAGGCATTGCTAGGCATTGCCTAGGCATTGCCTAGGCATTGCCTAGGCATTGCCTAGGCATTGCCTAGGCATTGCCTAGGCATTGCCTAGGCATTGCCTAGGCATTGCCTAGGCATTGCCTAGGCATTGCCTAGGCATTGCCTAGGCATTGCCTAGGCATTGCCTAGGCATTGCCTAGGCATTGCCTAGGCATTGCCTAGGCATTGCCAGGCATTGCCTGGCATTGCCTAGGCATTGCCACGCATGGCCATGCATTGCCAGGCATTACCCAAGCATTGCCAGGCATTGCACATGCATTCCTACGCATTGTCCAGGCATTGCGAGGCATTGCCTGGGATTGAAAGGCATTGCCATGCATTGCCAGGCGCTGTCCAAGCATTGCCAGGCATTGCGCATGTATTGCCAGGCATTGCCCAGGCATTACCAGGCATTTTCAGGCATTGCCTGGCATTGCCTATGCACTGCTAGGCATTGCCACGCATTTCCAGGCATTGCCTTGCTGGAAATGACCGTGAACCAGTCTCACTTCTCTCATCCCTTGGAAAATCTGAGTCTCAGAATAAGGATTCAAGTCCCATGAGAACCAACTTGGTCAAACGGCTCTTCCTTCATCAACCGTTTAATTGACAGTCAAGTGATCCCCTAACAAAGTGACAACTGTCACCCGCATCTGGCTAGCGGAAAGAAGCCGTTGTCTTTGATGTTTTGTCCTGTTATTTTGTATATATCGAGGATGTTCACTCCCTTGTAGTTTAACCATAACAGTTCTTTCCATTTACCTTTGGTTTAGTGGCTTTGGCACCCTGCCTTTGTCCGGCTTGCTCATTGCTCATTCTACTCTCACCAACCACTCTCAGCTCACGACTCCTTGCTCCGTCACTCTCAATCCTTCACATGGCACGCATCTCTCCATCACTTGCTTCGCTCCAACTTTCTCTCACCAGTTTCCTGTCTACCTCATATCTCTAGGATCTCTAGGACTTCACTTCCCTTCAAGCTCATGCGACTAACTCCTCATGACGTCTCACGCCCTCCTGCTTCCGTCATTCAGCAGACATGCTTTTGCATGTCTCATTGCTTCTCCCTACTTCTGCCATCCCCATCTCTTCTCGTTGTATTCTTCTGATATGGTATGAGAGCGTGAGGCAACATCACCTGGTGCCCCGTGACCCAGTCGTCGCTCCGCTGCCACAACTATTCTGCTTCTCCTTTGGCCAGCATTGCTCTGCCACTGCCACCGCTGCTTCGCGTTGCTTAGCTTCGCCAACAGCTGACGTCAGCAGCACCGCTTCGATTGCTCTTCAGACTACAGTGACTCCTCACCATCCTGACCAAGCCCCGCGCCCAAACCGCACTTGTGGCCAATAATTGGTGGTGCAGCGTCGATAATAGCCGCAAAACAGCTCTCGAGCTGCCGCCTGCCGGCATCTTCCTCAAAGCTTCCGGCATCCCGCAACTTGTCTTTCTTCATCCCCCAGCCACCACAAGCATCTTCATCTTCCCCGAGTGCTCCATCTGCCCCATGAACATCAGCCTCATTGCCTTTATCTTCTTCAGTCGCTCCCTTGCACTGCCTCCTCTCGCCGGCTATCAGCAGCAGACAACCATCCGCTGCCAGGATATTGGACACCACCAGTCTTCCTGCTCCTGTTGCAAGCCGACTGGGGAACAAGCCGTCACTCTACTAAAATCGGCAGACAAGACGTCACTGCTTACCTCCCAACCCCTTCTGCCACAGGCATTGTTCTCTCATTGTTAGGCTATCGGACACCACCACTCTTCCTGCACGCCGGTCTCAAGCCAACTAGGGCAAAAGCCGTCACTCTCCTGACATCAGAGCACCTGGTTGCCTTGCCCGTGTCCACTGCCGCTCGCTTCACTGGTCTTCCATTCACCTCCTTCCGTTACCCCTCCATTAATCTCATCTTCCTCCTCGTTGCATCACCATCACCATCAACAACATCCTCCTTGTCACCGCCGCACATTCACCTCATCATCCTCCAGCATCAGCCTCATCTCAGCTTCTCTACCTCCTTTGAACTGCTTTTGCATCGACTCCAGCTTTGTCATCATTCCGATCAGCATCGCTCCGCTGCGCACGTGGTTCCGCCCCTACGCCCACCCTGTAATCATCTGTTCCTCTGCTTCCAGCAAATTTTCCGCTTAGCACAGGGATCCGTCAGGTTGCATCGCCGGTCTCGCGACGACCTGCACCTATGCCAAATCCTCTGCGGCGTATGCGGCTCACCCCTGCGCCCAGATTCTATTGTCATCCCCCTCTGCCTCATCATCAGCAAGCTTCTCCATCTGTGGCTAGCACAAGGATCTGCACAAGCTAGCTGCCCGTCTCGCAGCAGCCTACACCCACGCCAGCAGCAGATTTCTCATGACGAGTCGGTATTCGCCTTCCCCTTGCCGCATTGTATTCCTCCATTTTACATCGCACGTGGTTTTGCCCCTGCGCCCACTCTTCCATCCGCCTTTCCCCCGCCTCCTACATCATCCTCTGCGCGACAAAGGATCCGCCCGATTGAACCGCCCATCTCGCAACAACCTGCGTCCATGCTGATGTCTTCGCTGTGCACTTGGTCTCATCCGTGCGCCAGCATCATCGCCATCCTCCCTCTTTCAGACCAACGTTCACCTCGATCCTCCTGACAAGCTGCCCCCACTCTGTGAACTTCACCTCATCGTTCCTGTCAGCGTCTTCTTTTGCCTCAATCGGGCACTCAGCGACATCACCATGCAGTCACGTCATCCTCATCTTTTTGTATACATCATGCAGACACGATTCCTCATCCAAAGCAGCATCACTGTCGACCAAGACCTTCACCTATCATCTCTCTTGCCACAGAACCAACACTGTCCTCCTTCCATCAGTTCCACTCTAAAAAACGTACAAAGCGGATTCCGTGTGCAAGGCACCAAGACAGCACGCTTACCATCACTCTCCACATCCAAGTTCTCAGCCACCAAGACAATGTTTGTACCACTGGAGCCCCCAAATCATGCTACCTGGTGGCCCACCATGGTCCTTGCTCAGTGCCTCCCACTTCTCTTATTCAATGATGATGACACCTCCAACTTCAATGTCTAGCGTGACGCTCTGGGCTCAACTACCGCCGGCATCATTGTGCGAGGCTTTTCCTACCTCGCCCTCATAGGCGATGAACAAGAATACCCACGACAAGACAACCCCTTCATTCATCGTCTTGCTCAAGCATATTGGGATGACTACTTCTATGTCACGCACCAGGTTTGAGCCCTCCTCTACATCATCACGGACAAGACCTTCTACTGCATCATCCAATCGCATAGATACTCCATTATGAGGATCATTTACAACATTAGACTGCAATGTGTAAGAGGGAGACCCAGACCACTCCATGATCCTATAATACAGGCTACTCGGCCAATAGAATTGGTGCCCTCTGAAATCCTAGCTTCTGCTCCCAGACCTCGTCGACGTCCTCGGCCTCCTCCTCCGAGAAGAAGACTGGAAGTTCCTCCAGTCATCTCCTCGGATGATGAGTACCCAAGTGACTAAAGTTTCTTGATGAGTCTAGTTCAAGGGGAGTGTTGGAACTGAGCAAGACCTAGCCTCAATTCTCTCTTCCCTCAGAAAATCCGAGTCTCACAATAAGGGTTCAAGTCCCATCAAAGGCAACTCGACCAAACGGCTCTTCAGTCATCCGACCATTTAACCAACAGCCATTGTCTTTGATGTTCTGTCCTGTTTTGCTATACATCGAGGATGTTCATCCCCTCGTAGTTTAACAAGAACAGTTCTTTCCATCCTCTTCGCCTTTGGTTCTACGACTTTGCCTCCGTGTCTTCGCTCTACTCGCTCATTACTCATTCCACTCCCGTCGACCACTCTCAGCTCACGACTCCTTCCTCCATCACGCCTAATCCTTTGCCCAGCACGCATCTTACCATCACTCGCTCTGCTCAAACTTTCTCTCACCAGTCTCCTCTCTACCTCATATCTTTGGGACTTCACTTCCCGTCGAGCTCTTGTGACTAACTCCTAATGATGCCTCACGCCCTCCTGCTTCCATCATTCCTCTGACATGCTTTCGTGTGTCTCATTGCTTCTGCCTACTTTTGCCATCCCCATCTCTGCTCACAACATTCTTCTGACATGCCCAAGCATTGCCAGGCATTTCCCACGCATTACCAAACATTGCCCACGCATGGCTAGGTGTTGCCAGGCATTGCCAGGCATGGCAGGCATTGCCTAGCATTATCCAGGCATTGCCAGGCATTGCCTAGGCATTTCCAGGCATTGCCAGGCACTGCCGAGGCATTGCCATGCATTGCCAGGCATTACCCAGGCATTCTCAGGCATTACCCACGCCTTGCCACGCATTGCCCAGGAATTTCCAGGCATTTTCAGGCATTGCCCAGGCATTGCCAGGCATTGCCAGGCATTGTCCAGGCATTGCCCATGCATTGTCAAGCATTGCCAAGCATTGCCAGGCATTGCCTAGGGATTGTCAGGCATTGCCAGGCATTGCCCAAACATTGTCCAGGCATTGCCAAACATTGCCCTGGCATTGTCCAAGAATGACCAGGCCTTGCCAAGGCATTGCCAGGCATTACCATGCCTTGCCTTGGCATTGCCAGGCATTGCCACGCATTCTTGAGGGATCGTCAGGCATTGCCAGGCATTTCCATGCATTGATTGGCATTGCCCAAGCATTGCCAGGCATCGCCAAGAATTGCCACGCATTCCCCAGGTATTGCCTACGCATTACCCGTGCATTGCCCAGGCATTGCCACGCATTGCCACGCATTGCACATGCATTCCCAGCCATTGGCCAGCATTGCCGAGGCATTGCCCATGCATTGCCAGGCATATCCAGGTATTGCCAAGGCATTGCAAGCCATTGCTGGACAATACACAGGCATTGGCAGGCATTGCCAGGCATTGCCAGGCATTGCCAGGCATTGCCAGGCATTACAAGGCATTATCCAGGCATTTCCATGCATTGCCCAAGCTTTATCCATGCATTGCAAGGCATGGCCTAGGCATTGCAAGGCATTGCCTAGGCATGGCCCAGGCATTGCCACGCATTGCCAGGCATTGCTTAGAATTTTTGGGCATTGTCAGACATTGCCAAGCATAGCCTAAGCATTGCCACGCATTTCCAAGGCATTGCCCAGGTATTTCGAGGAGTTGCCTGGCATTCCCAAGCATTGCCAGGCATTGCCCCGGCATTGCTCGTCATTGCCCAAGCATTGCCAGGCATTGCCCTGGCATTGTAGAGGCATTGCCAAGCATTACCGCGCCATTGCCTGGCATTGCCTGGGCATAGCCAGGCATTGCCAGGCACTGCCCCGGCATTACTAGGCATTGTCAGGCATTGCGAGGTATTGCCAGGCATTGTCCAGGCATTGCCAAGCATTGCCCAGGAATTTCTATGCATTGCCATGCATTTCCCAGGCATAGTCCAGGCATTGCCATGCATTGTCCAACATTGCCCAGGCATTATCAAGCATTGCCTAGGAATTGCCAAGCATTGCCAGGGATTACCTAGGCATTGGTATGCATTGCAAGGCATTGCAAGGCCTTGTCCAGACATTGCTAGGCGTTGCGAGGCAATGCCTAAGCATTACCCATGCATTGCCAGGCATAGCCGGGCATTACCAGGCATTGCCCAGGCATTGTCTAGGCATTTCCCAAGCATTGCCAGGCATTATCGAGGCATTGCTTGGCATGGCCATGCATTGCCTAGGCTTCTCCAGGCATTGCCCAGGCATTGTCTAGGCATTTCCCAAGCATTGCCAGGCATTATCGAGGCATTGCTTGGCATGGCCATGCATTGCCTAGGCTTCTCCAGGCATTGCCCAGGCATTGCCATGCAATGCCAGTCATTTCTAGGCATTGTCCATGCATTGCCAGGCATTTCCTAGGCGTTGCCAGGCATTGCAAGGCATTTTCTAGGTATTGCCATGCATTGCTAGGCATTGCTAGGCATTGTCAGGCGTTGCTAGGCATTACTAGAAATTGCCCAGGCATTGCCATGCAATGCCAGTCATTTCTAGGCATTGTCCATGCATTGCCAGGCATTTCCTAGGCGTTGCCAGGCATTGCAAGGCATTTTCTAGGTATTGCCATGCATTGCTAGGCATTGCTAGGCATTGTCAGGCGTTGCTAGGCATTACTAGAAATTGCCCAGGCATTGCTAGGCATTGCGTGGCATTGCCCAAACATTGCCAGGTATTGCAAAGCAGGCCTAGGCATCGTCAAGGCATTGCCAAGCATTGCTCAGGCATTGCCAAGCATCGCCTCACATTACCCAAGCATTGCCAGGCATTACGAGTAATCGCCAAGCTTTTCCAAGCATTGCCTAGGCATTGCCTGGCATTGTCAGGTATTGTCTAAGCATTACCGGGCATTGCTAGGCATATCCATGCATTGTCGAAGCATTGCCAGGCGTTGTCCAGGCATCATCAAGGCATTGTCCAGGCATTTCCTGGCATTTCCCAGTCATTGCCAAGCATTACCAGGCATTGCAGGCATTGCCCACGCATTGTCAGGCATTGCCTAGGCATTACCAAACGTTGCAAGGCATTGCTAGGCATTGTACATGCATTGCCGTGCATTGTCATGGAATTGCCAAGCATTGCAATGCCATTGGCAAGCATTGCCCAGGCATTACCCACGTATTGCCAGGCTTTGCCAAGCATTGCCCAGGCATTGTCAGGCATTGCGCAGGAATTGCCAAGCATTGCCAAGCTTTGCCTAGGCATTGCCAGGCATTTTCCAAGCCTTTCCACTCATTTCCCAAGCATTTCCATATTGCCAGGCATTGCTTATGCATTGCCCAGGCATCGTCCAATGATTGCCAGACATTCCCAGGCATTACCCAGGCATTGCCAAGCATTGACTAGCATTGCCTATGCATTGCCTAGGCATGGCCTAAGCATTGTCGCGCATTTCCATGCATTGCCCACGGTCTGCCCACGCATTGCTAGGCATTGCCACGCATTGCCGAAGAATTAACCAGGCATTGCCAGGAATTTCCAAGCATTGCCAGGCATTGCCTTACCATTACCCCAGCATTACCAGGCACTGCCCAGGCATTGTCAGGTATTGCCAGGCAGTGCCTAGGCATAGCTAGGCATTGCCAGGCATTACCCAAGCATTGCTAGGCATTCCCTAAGTATTACCAGGTATTGCCTTGGCATTACCACGCATTACCAGGCATTGCCATGCATTTCCTAGGCATTACCAGGCATTACCATGCATTGCCAGGGATTGCCCAAGCTTTGCCAGGCATTGCCAGGGCATTGCTCGGCATTGCGAGGGCATTGCGAGGGCATTGCCACGCATTGCGAGGCATTATCTAGGCATCGCCAGGCATTGCCCAGGGATTGCCACGCATTGCCAGGCACTGCGAGGCATTGCCAGGCATTGCCGGGCATTTTCCAAGCATGGCATGGCTTTGCCAAGCATTGCCCATGCATTGCCAGGCATTGCAACGCATAACCCATGCATTGCCAGACATTACTCAGCATTGCCCAGGCATTCTTAGGCATTTCCAGACATTATCTAGGAATGGCCACATATTCCCATGCATTGCCACGCTTTGCCCAGGCATTGCCAGGCATCGCCTAGGCATTCCCAGGTATTACCGAGGCAGTGCCAGGCATTGCCTAAGATTTCCCAGGCATTGCCAACCACTGCCTAGGAATTTCCAAGCATGGTTACACATTGCCCAAGCATTGAAAGGCATTGCCAGGCATTGTCAGGCGTTGGGAGGCATTGCAAGGAATTGGAAGGTATTGTCCAAGCATAGTTAGGCATTGCCCTGGCATTCCCAGGCATTCCCAAGAATGTCTAGGCATTGCCCATGCATTGCCAGGCATTTCTAGTCATTGCCAGGCATTGCCAGGCATTGCCAAGCATTGTCAGGCATTGCCCAGACATTGCGCATGCATTGCCAAGCATCGCTCAGGCATTGCCAGGCATTGCAAGGCATGGTCAGGTATTGTCCAGGCATTGCCAAGCATTGCCCAGGCATTGCCCAGGCATTGCCATGCATTGCCTAGGCATTGCCATGCATAACGAGGCATTGTCAGGCGTTCTCGAGACATTGCTAGGCAATGCCAGGCATTGTCCAGGCATTATCCAGGCAGTGTCACACATTGCCGGGCATTGTGAGGCATTGCCCAGGCATTCTTAGGCATAGCCCAGGAATTGCGAGGCATTGCCAAGCATTGCTAAGGAATTTCTAGGCATTTTTAGGCTTAGTTCAGGGTTTTCCACGCAGTGCCCGGGCATTGTGCAGCATTACAAGGCATTGCCTAGGCATTCACAAGCATTGCCCAGGTATTGCTAAGCATTAGCCAAGAATGGCCAGGCATTGCCTAGGCATTTCCTGGGTATTGCTAGGCATTGCTAGGCATTACCCAGGCATTGCGAGGCATTGCCAGGCATTGCCATGATTGCCTGGCGTTGCCCAGCATGTCCTAGGCATTGCCAGGCATTTTCAGGCATTTCCTAGGTACTAGGAGGCCTTGCTAGGCATTCCTAGGCACTTTCAAAGCATTCCCTAGCATTGTCTGGGTAGTGCCGAGGCATTACCAGGCATTGCCCAGGATTTGCCAGGCATTTCCAGGCATTGCCACGCATTGCCCATGCATTGGCAGGCATTACCAGGCATTGTCAGGCATTGCCAGGCATTGACAGGCATTGCCAGTGATCACGAGGCATTACTAGGCATTGTCCTGGCAATGCCAAGCGTTGTCCATGCATTGCCAAGCATTGGCCAAGCATTGCAAGGTATTGCCTACGCATTCCCCAAGTATTGCCAGGCATTGCCCAGGCGTTTCCAGGCATTATCCAGGAATTTCCAGGCATTGCCAGGCATTTCCTAGGCATTGCCAGGCATTGCAAGGCATTGTCCAAGCATTGCTAGGTATTGCCAAAGCATTGCCAAGTGATTGCCAGGCATTGCCTCGCATTGCCCATGCATTGTCCAGGCATTGCCAAGCATTGCTAGACATTGCCAGAAATTGCCAGGGATTACGAGGCATGGCTAGGCATTGTCCAGGCAATGCCAAGCATTTTCAATGCATTGCCAAGCATTGACAAGTATTGCCGAAGCATTACCTAGGCATTGCCAGGCATTGCCCTGCATTTCCAAGGCATTGCCGGGCATTGCGAGGCATTGTCCAGGCATTGCTAGGTATTGCCAAGGCATTGCTTGGCATTACCTAGGCATTGCCTTGCATTGCCTAGGTGTTGTCCAGGAATTGTCCGGCATTGCCTGGCATTGCCTAGGCATTGCCACACATAGCCAAGCACTGCCTGGCATTGTCAAAGCATTGCCAGGCATTGCCAGACCTTCCCAGGCATTGCCCAGGAATTGCCCGCCATTGCTTGGCATTGCCTAGGCATTGCCGAGGCATTACCAAGCATTTCCAGGCATTGCCAGACATTGCTAGGCATTGCCAAGCCATTGCCAGGCATTGCCCAGGAATTGCCCGCCATTGCTTGGCATTGCCTAGGCATTGCCGAGGCATTACCAAGCATTTCCAGGCATTGCCAGACATTGCTAGGCATTGCCAAGCCATTGCCAGGCATTGCCCAGGCATTGCCCACGCATTGTCCAGGCATTGCAAGGCATATCTAGACATTGCCCAAGCATTGCCAGGCATTGCCTAAGCATTGCACCAGCATTGCCAAGCATTGCCCAGGCATTGCCCACGCATTGTCCAGGCATTGCAAGGCATATCTAGACATTGCCCAAGCATTGCCAGGCATTGCCTAAGCATTGCACCAGCATTGCCAAGCATTGCCCAGGCATAGCCAAGCATTGCCAAGCATTGCCCAGGCATTGCAAGGCATTGCCAGGAATTGTCCAGGAATTGCAAGGCATTGTCTAGGCATTCTCAGGCATTGCCATGATTTGCCAGGTATTGCCTAGGAATTGCCATGCATTGCGAGGCATTATGGAGGCATTGCCAGGCATTGCCTTGCATTGCCCAGGCGTTGCCTAGCATGGCCCAGGAATTTCCACGCATTGCCACGCATTCCATAGGCATTGCCAGGCATTGCCAGGCATTGCGAGGCATTTCGAGGCATTGTGAGGCATTGCGAGGCATTGGAAGGTATTGCCCAGGCATTGCCAGGCATTGCCAGGCATTGCCCTGGCATTTCCAGGCATTGCAATGTATTGCCTAGGCATTGCCCATGCATTGCCACGCATTGCTAGGCACTGTCGGGCATTGCCCAGGCATTGCCATGCATCGCCTAGGCATCACGCAAGCATTCTCAAGCATTGCCAAGCATTGCCTAGGCATTGCAGGGCAGTGCCAGGGATTGCCAGGCATTGCCCAAGCATTGCCAAGCATTGCCGAGACATTGCCCGTGCATTGCCAAGCATTTCCCAGGCATTGCCAAGCATTGCGAGGCATTGTAGAGGCATTGCCTAGCATTGCCGATGCATTGCAAGGCATTGCCCAAGCATTTCCATGCATTGCCTAGGCATTGCCAGGCATTACCACTCATTGTCAAGCATTTCCTTGCCATTGCCAGGCATTGGTAGGCATTGCCTATGCATCATCCAGGCATTGTCACGCATTGTCAGGCATTGCTAGCCATTGTCCAGGCATTGCAAGGCATTGCCCAGGCATTGCCAAGCATTGCTTATGCATTACCAAGCATTGCCAGGCTTTGTTCGGACATTGCCAGGCAGTGCCCAGGCATTGTGAAGTGTTTCGAGGCATTGCCTAAGCATTGCCAGGCTGTACCCAGGTATTGCCAAGCATTACCCAGGAATTGCCAAGCATTGCAAGGCACTGCCTAGGCATTTTCCAAGCATAGCCAGGCATTTCCCATCATTGTCATGAATTCCTTGGTATTACTGAGACATTGCCAGGCATTGCCATAACTGCCATAGTTGCCGGGTGTTGCCAAGCATTACCGAGGCAATGCAAGGCATTTTCAGGCATTACCTAGGCAATGCCATGCATCGCTAGGCATTCCCTGGCGTTGTCGAAGCATTGCCAGGCATTGCCTAAGCATTGCCAAGGCATTACCAAGCATTGCCAGGGCATTGCCAAGTATTGCCAGGCATTGCCACCCATTGCCCACGCATTGCCAGGCAATGCCAGGCATTTTCTAGGAATTGCCAAGCATTGCCAGGCTTACGAGGCATTCCTACACATTGTCCATGCAATGCCAAGCATTGTCCAAGCATTGCCAAGCATTGCCAGGTATTGCTCAAGCATTACCAAGGCGTTGCCAGGCATTGCCCCGGTACTGCAAGGCATTGCCCGAGAATTTCCAGGCATTTCCTAGGCATTGCCAAGCATTGTGATGCATTGTCTTGGCATTGCTAGGCATTGCCAGGCATTGCCTAGGCATTGCTTGGCATTGCCTAGGCATTGTCCAAGAATTGTCGGGCATTGCCAAACATTACCTGGGCAATGCCATGCATTGCAAGGCATTGCCAGGCATTTTCCAAGCATTGCCAGGCATTGGCAGACATTGCCAGGCATTACCTTTGCATTGCCAGGAATTGCTTGGCATTGCCTAGGCATTGCTCAGGCATTGCCAAGCATTGCCAGGCAGTGCCAGATATTGCTAGGCATTGCCCATTCATTGCCAAGCATTGCCAGGCATTGCCAAGGCTTTGTCCAGGCATTTCCTAGGCATGGCCCAGGCATTGCCAAGGCATTGCCTAGGCATTGCCAGACATTTTCAAGGCATTGCCAGGCATTACCTAAGCATTTCCCTAGCATTGCCAGGCATTGCCCAAGCATTGCAAAGCATTACCTAGGCATTACAAGGCATTGCCAGGTGTTGCCCAAGCATTGCTAGGCATTGCCCTGACAATGCCCGGCTTTTCCATGCCTTTCCAAGTATTTTCAGGCATTGCCTAGGCATTGCTAGGCATTGCCACACATTGCCACGCATTTCCCAAACATTGCCAGGCATTGCCATAGCATTACCGGGCATTTTCCTGGCTTTGCCAGGCATTGCCAAGCATTGCCATTCATTGCATAGGCATTTCCAGGCATTGTAAAGCATTGCCAGGCATTTTCCATGCATTGCAAGGAATTGCCAAGTATTGAGCATGCATTGCCAGGCATTGCTAGGCTTCACCCAGGCAGTGTCAGGCATTGCCACGCATTTTCCAAGCATTTCCAGGCATTGTCAAGGCGTTGCAAGGCATCGCCAGGCATTGTCCACGAATTGCCAGGCATTCCAAGGCATAGCCCGAGCATTGCCAGGCATTGCCAGTCATTGCCAGGCATTACCAGGCATTGCTTAGGCATTGCCAAGCATTGGCAAGGCATTGCGAGGCATTGCTTCGCATTGCCCAATGGTTGCCAAGCATGGCCCAGGAATTTCCAGGCATTGCCCAGCATTGCCTAGGCATTGCCATTCATTGCCAGGCATTGCGAGGCATGACATGGCATTGCCACGCATTGTAACAAATTGCACTGGCATTTCCCAAGCATTCTAAGCATTGCCCAAGCATTACCACGCAATTTCCACAAATTGCCTGGCATTACTAGGCATTGCCGAGGCATTGCCAGGCATTATCCCGGAATTGCCACACATTACAAGGCATTGCCCGAGCATTGCCAGGCATTACCACGCATTGCCCAGGCATTGCCAAGCATTGCCATGCATTTTCCAGGCATCGCTAGGCATTGCCAAGACATTGCCAGGCATTGCTTGGCATTGCCAAGGCGTTGCCAAGCATTGCCCAAAAATGTCCAAGCATTGCCAAACAGTGCCTAGGCATTGCCACACATTGCCAAGCATTGTCGCGCATTGCCACGCATTGCCAGGCATTGCCTGGGCATTTCCAGGCATTGCAAGGCCTTGCCTAAGCATTTCTAGGCATTGCCCAGGCATTGCCAAGCATTGCCCAGGCATTGCCAGGCAATTCCGAGGCATTACCCAGGCATTGCCGGGCATTGTCAAGCATTGCCCAAGCCTTGCCAAGCATTGCCCAGGCATTGCAAGGCATTGTCTAGGAATTTCCAGGCGTTGCCAGGAATTGTCCAAGCATTATTAGGCATTGGCACGCATTGCCAGGCATTACCCAAGCATTGCAAGGTAATACTAGGCATTCCCCAAGCATTGCCAAGCATTGCCTAGGCATTGCCAAGCATTGCTTAGCATTGCCCAGGCATTGCCAAGCATTGCCTAAGAATTGCTTGGCATTGCGAGGCATTGCCTAGGCATTGCTAGGCATTGCCACGCATTGCCTAGGCATTGCCAAGCATTGCTTAGCATTGCCCAGGCATTGCCAAGCATTGCCTAAGAATTGCTTGGCATTGCGAGGCATTGCCTAGGCATTGCTAGGCATTGCCACGCATTGCCCATACATGGCTAGGCATTTCCAGGCATTGTCCAAGGCATTTCCCAGCCATTGCCAAGCATTGCCAAGGCATTGCCAAGCATTGCCCAGGCATTGTCACACATTGCCTAGGCATTGCCCAAGCATTGCTAGGCATGGTTAGACATTGCCCATGCATTGCCAAGCATTGCCCAGGAACTGCCAGGCATTACCACGTATTGCCTAGGCATTGCCAAGTATTGTCCACGTATTGCTAGGCATTGCCCATGCATTGCTAGGCATTGCCTAGGCATTGCCAGGTATTGCCTAGGCATTGTCTAGGAATTTCCAGGCATTGCGAGGCATTGCCTAGGCATTTCCAGACATTGCTACGCATTGCCCAAGCATTGCTTGGCATTACCAAGCAATGCCACGCATTACCAACGCATTGCAATGCATTGAAGAGGCATTTCCAGGCATTGCCACGCATTGCCTAGGCATTGCCTAGGCATTGCCTAGGCATTGCCCAGGCATTGCCCACGCATTGCCAGGCATCACGACGCATTGCCAGGCGTTGCCAGGCAATGCTACGCATTGCCACGCGTAGCTTGGCATTGCCAGGCATTGCCTAGGCATTACCAGGCTTTGCCAGACATTGTCTAGGCATCGCAAGGCATTGCCACGCATTGTCATGCGTTGCCCAAGAAATTCCGAGCATTGCCCAATCATTGCCCAGGCATTGTTATGCATTGTCGAGACAATGCCATGCATTACACAGGACTTTCCAAGCATTGCCACGCATTGCCCATGGATTGCCAGGCATTGCCAGGCAATGCAAGGCATTGCCAGGCATTGCCCAAGCATTGCTAGGCATTACCAAGCATTGCCGAGGCATTGCCAGACATTACCAGGCATTGCCGAGGCATTGCTTGGAATTTCCAGGTAGTGCCCAGGTATTACCTGCCATTGTTTAGCAATTGCCAGGCATTGCCACGTATTGCCCAGGCATTGCCAGGCATTGCCAAGCATTTCCGAGGCATTGCCAAGGCATTGCCAGGCATTGTTGATGCATTGCCTGGCATTGCCTAGGTATTATGAGGCATTGTTTAGGAATTTCCAGGCATTGCGAGCCATTGCCAAGCGTTGCCCGGGCATTTTCCAGGCATTGCCAAGCATTGCTCAGGCATAGCCAAGCATTGCTAGCCATTTCCCACGCATTGCCAGGCATTGCACAGGCATTGCCTGGCATTGCCCAGACGTTGCCAAGCATTGCCCAGGAATTTCCCCTCATTGCAAGGCATTGCCTAGGCATTGCGAGGCATTGCAATGCATTGCCAGGCATTGCTAGGCATTGTCCAGGCATTGTCAGGCATTACCTAGGCATTGCCCATGCATTTTCCTGGAATTACACAAGCATTGCCTCGGCATTGCCGGGCATTACTCGGCATTGTTAGGCATTGTCCAGGCATTGTCAGGCATTGCCGGGCATTACGAAGGCATTGCCCGGGCATTGCTAGGCATTTCCAAGCATTGCCCATGCATTGCCCAGGCATTCCCATGCATTGCCAGGCATTGCCCAGGCATTTCTAGGCCTTGCCAAGCATTTCCGAGGCATTGCCCATGCATTACCAGGAATTGCTAGGCATTGCCACGCATTGTCGAGGCATTTGCAGGCATTGCCAAGCATTGCCTAGGAATTGCCAGGCATTGCCTAGGTATTGCCAAACATTGCCATGCATTTCCATGCATTGCCAGGCAATGTGAGGCATTGCCAGGCATTGCAAGGCATTGCCAAAGCATTGCTAGGCATTGCCCGGGCCTTTCCTGGCATAGCCAGGCATTTCTTAGGCATTGCCCATTCATTTCCAAGCATTTATAGGCATTACCACACATTACTAGGCATTATCTGGGCATTCCCAAGGCATTGCGAGGCATTGGCGAGGCATTGCCAACCGTTGCGCAGGCATTGCCAAGAAATTCCCAGGCATTGCCCAGGCATTTTTAGGCATTTTTAGGCATTTCCTAGGCATTGTGAGGCATTGTCCAGGCATTTTCCAGGCATTGCGAGGCATTGCCAAGGCATTACCAGGCGTTGCCCAGCATTGCCTTGGCATTATCCACGCATTACAAGGCCTTTCCCAGGCATTGCCAGGAATGCACAGGCATTGCCCATGTAGTGCCAGGCATTGCAAGGCATTGACAGGCATTGCCTGAAATTGCTTAGGCATTGTTAGGCATTGCAAGGCATTGCCCAGGCATTGCCACGCATTGCCCAAGCATTGCCAGGCATTGCCAAGGCATTGCCAAGGCATTGCCACGTATTGCCAGGCATTGCTACGCATTGTCTAGGCATTGTTAGGCATTGCCAAGCATTGCCCAGGCATTGCTAGGCATTTTCAGGGATTGCGTAGGCATTCCTAGGCATTGACGAAGCATCACCAAGCATTGCCTAGGCATTGCCAGGTATTACCCAGGGATTTCCGGGCATTACTAGGCATTGCTAGGCACTGCCCATGCATTGCCAGGCATTGCGAGGCCTTGCCAGGCATTGCGCATGCATTGCCCATGCATTGCCATGCATTGCCCATGCATTGCCAGGCATTACTAGGTATCTTCAAGCATCGCCAAGTATTGCCAAGCATTGCCAAGCATTGCCAAGCATTGCCAAGCATTGTCCAGGCATTTCCAGGGTATTGCGAGGTATTGACATGCATTGCCCACATGTTAGCAGGCATTGCCAGGCATTGTCTACGAATTTTGAGGCATTGCCAGGCATTATCCAGGCCTTACCAGGCTTTTCCAGGCATTGCCGGGCATTGTCCACGCATTGCCAGGAATTGCCCACGCATTGCCAAGCATAACCCTGGCATTACCAAGCATTGACTGGCATTGCCGAGGCATTGCCAAGCATTGCGCAGGAATTTCCAAGTATTGCCAGGCATTGCCCATGCATTGGCAGTCATTGCCATGCATTGCCCAAGCATTCCCTAGGTATTTCCAAGCATTTCCCAGGCATTGCCTAGGCATCACTCAGGCATAGATTGGCATTGCAAGACGTTGCCAAGGCATTGACCAGGAATCGCTAGGCATTATTAGGCATTCCCTAGGTATTGCTAGGCATTGCCAGGCATTGTCTAGACATTGCTAGACATTGCCCATGCATTGCCTATGCATTGCCAGGCATTGCCAAGGCATTGTCCATGAGTTCCCACGCATTGCCAGGCATTGCCTAGGCATTGCCAGGCATTGCCATGCATTATCCAGGCATTCTTAAGCATTGCCAGGCATTGCCAAGCATCGCTAGGCATTACCCAGGCATTGCAAAGCATTACACAGGCATTGCCCAGGCATTTCTAGGCCTTGCCAAGCATTTCCGAGGCATTGCCCATGCATTACCAGGAATTGCTAGGCATTGCCACGCATTGTCGAGGCATTTGCAGGCATTGCCAAGCATTGCCTAGGAATTTCCAGGCATTGCCTAGGTATTGCCAAACATTGCCATGCATTTCCATGCATTGCCAGGCAATGCGAGGCATTGCCAGGCATTGCAAGGCATTGCCAAAGCATTGCTAGGCATTGCCCGGGCCTTTCCTGGCATAGCCAGGCATTTCTTAGGCATTGCCCATTCATTTCCAAGCATTTATAGGCATTACCACACATTACTAGGCATTGTCCGGGCATTCCCAAGGCATTCCGAGGCATTGGCGAGGCATTGCCAACCGTTCCGCAGGCATTGCCAAGCAATTCCCAGGCATTGCCCAGGCATTTTTAGGCATTTCTAGGCATTTCCTAGGCATTGTGAGGCATTGTCCAGGCATTTTCTAGGCATTGCGAGGCATTGCCAAGGCATTACCAGGCGTTGCCCGGGCATTGCCAAGCATTGCTTTGGCATTATCCACGCATTACAAGGCCTTTCCCAGGCATTGCCAGGCATGCACAGGCATTGCCCATGTAGTGCCAGGCATTGCAAGGCATTGACAGGCATTGCCTGAAATTGCTTAGGCATTGTTAGGCATTGCAAGGCATTGCCCAGGCATTGCCACGCATTGCCCAAGCATTGCCAGGCATTGCCAAGGCATTGCCACGTATTGCCAGGCATTGCTACGCATTGTCTAGGCATTGTTAGGCATTGCCAAGCATTTCCCAGGCATTGCTAGGCATTGTCAGGGATTGCGTAGGCATTCCTAGGCATTGACGAAGCATCACCAAGCATTGCCTAGGCATTGCCAGGTATTACCCAGGGATTTCCGGGCATTACTAGGCATTGCTAGGCACTGCCCATGCATTGCCAGGCATTGCGAGGCCTTGCCAGGCATTGCGCATGCATTGCCCATGCATTGCCATGCATTGCCCATGCATTGTCAGGCATTACTAGGTATCGTCAAGCATCGCCAAGCATTGCCAAGCATTGCCAAGCATTGCCAAGCATTGTCCAGGCATTTCCAGGGTATTGCGAGGTATTGACATGCATTGCCCACATGTTAGCAGGCATTGCCAGGCATTGTCTACGAATTTCGAGGCATTGCCAAGCATTATCCAGGCCTTACCAGGCTTTTCCAGGCATTGCCGGGCATTGTCCACGCATTGCCAGGAATTGCCCACGCATTGCCAAGCATAACCCTGGCATTACCAAGCATTGACTGGCATTGCCGAGGCATTGCCAAGCATTGCGCAGGAATTTCCAAGTATTGCCAGGCATTGCCCATGCATTGGCAGTCATTGCCATGCATTGCCCAAGCATTCCCTAGGTATTGCCAAGCATTTCCCAGGCATTGCCTAGGCATCACTCAGGCATAGATCGGCATTGCAAGACGTTGCCAAGGCATTGACCAGGAATCGCTAGGCATTATTAGGCATTCCCTAGGTATTGCTAGGCATTGCCAGGCATTGTCTAGACATTGCTAGACATTGCCCATGCATTGCCCATGCATTGCCAGGCATTGCCAAGGCATTGTCCATGAGTTCCCACGCATTGCCAGGCATTGCCTAGGCATTGCCAGGCATTGCCATGCATTATCCAGGCATTCTTGAGCATTGCCAGGCATTGCCAAGCATCGCTAGGCATTACCCAGGCATTGCAAAGCATTACACAGGCATTGCCAGGCATTTCTTGGCATTGCCTAGGCATTTCCAAGGCATTGCCAGGCATTGCCAAGCATCGCTAGGCATTACCCAGGCATTGCAAAGCATTACACAGGCATTGCCAGGCATTTCTTGGCATTGCCTAGGCATTTCCAAGGCATTGCCAGGCTTTTCCAGGCACTGCTAGGCATTGCCCATGCATTACCAAAGCATTGCCATACACTGTCAGGCATTTCCCAGGCATTGCCCGGCATTGCCTGGCATTTCCCAGGTGTTGCCAAGCATTGCCCAAGAATTTCCAGGCATTGCCAGGCATTTCCAGGCATTGCAAGGCATTGCAATGCATTGTTAGGCATTGCCAAGCATTTCCCAGGCATTGCCCGGCATTGCCTGGCATTTCCCAGGTGTTGCCAAGCATTGCCCAAGAATTTCCAGGCATTGCCAGGCATTTCCAGGCATTGCAAGGCATTGCAATGCATTGTCAGGCATTACAAGGCATTTCTCAGGCATTGCCTAGGCATTGACCATGCATTGCCAAGCATTGTTGGGCATTGCCATGCATTGCTAAGAATTGTCCATGAATTGACAGGCATTGCCAGGCATTGTCCAAGCATTTCTAGGCATTACCATTGCCAAGCATTGACTGGGAATTTGTAGGCATTGCCAGGCATTGCCTAGGTATTTTCAAACATTGTGAGGCATTTCTAGGCATTGTCAGCCACTGCGAGGCATTGCCAGGCAGTGCAAGGTATAGCCCGGGAATTGCAAGGCATTGCCCGGGACATTCTAGGCATTGCCAGGCATTTCCAAGGTATTGTCCATGCATTTCCAGGCATTCCTAGGCATTGCCACACCTTGCCAGGCATTTCCCAGGCATTGCGAGGCATTGCCACGAGTTGCCCATGCATTCCCAGGCATTTCCAAGCATTGCTCAGGCTTTGCCAGGCATTGCCTAGGCATTCTTAGGGATTGCCAGGCATTGCGAGGTATTTCCACGCATTGCCAGGCATTGCCCAGACATTGTCCATGCATTGCGAGGCATTACCAGGCGTTGCCCAGGCATTGCCAAGCATTGCTTACGCATTACCCACGCATTGCCTGGCATTGCCCACGCACTGCCATGCATTGCCAGGCATTGCCAACGCATTTCTAGGCATTGCCCATGTATTGCTAGGCATTGCTAGGCATTGCCTAGGCAATACAAGGCATTGCCAGGAATTGCCTAGGCATTGTAAGACATTGCCAGGCATTGCGAGGCACTTCCCTGGCATTGCCAGTGATTACCAAGTATTGCCTCGGCATTGTCCAAGAATTTCTAGGCATTGCCCAGGCATTGTCAGGTATTGCCAGGCATTGCTAGGAATTTTCTAGGCATTTCCAAGTATTGCCATGCATTTCCAAGCATTGCCATGCATTTCCACGTAGTACCAAGCATTGCCCAAGCATTGCGAGGCAATGTCAGGCATTGCGTAGGCATTGCAAGGCATTTTTGAAGCATTGCCAGGCATTTCCTATGCATTGCCCACGCATTTTCCAGGCATTGCCAAGCATTGCCCAGGGATTGCCAGGCATTGCCCATGCATTGCCAGGCCTTGCTAGGCATTGTAAGGCATTGCCCATGCATTACAAGGCATTGCCCATGCATTGCAAGGCATTGCTAGGCATTGCCAGGCATTGCCAAGCATTTCCAAGCATTGCAGAGGGGGTTCACAGGCATTGCGAGTCATGAACACGCATTGCCTTGGCATTGGGAGGCATTGCTAGGCATTGCCCATGCCTTGCGAGTCCTTGTGAGGCATTGCCCACGCATTGCCAAGCATTGCCTAGGCATTGCCAAGCATTTCCCAGGCATTGCCCAGGCATTACCAAGGCATTGCCAGGCATTGCCCAGGAATTGGCAGGCATTATGAGGCATTGCCTACGTATTGCTCATCATTACTAGGCATTGTCCAGGAATTGCTAGACATTGCCCATGCATTGCCAGGCATTGTCAGGCATTTTCCAGGCATTGTCCAGGCATTACCATGCATTCTCGGGCATTGACACGCATTGCCCAAGCATTGCCAGGAATTGCCTGGCATTGCCAGGCATTTCACAAGCATTGCCAGGCATTCCCAGGCATTACCTAGGCATTCCCCTGGCATTGCCTGGCATTGCCCATGCATTACCCAGGCATTATCAGGCATTGTCAGACATTGCCCAGGCATTGCCAGGCATTGCCTGACATTGCCAAGGGGTTACCAAGCATTGCCAATGAATTTCCAGGCATTGCAAGACATTCCCTAGGTTTTTCCAGGCATTGCCAGGCATTGCCTGACATTGCCAAGGGGTTACCAAGCATTGCCAATGAATTTCCAGGCATTGCAAGACATTCCCTAGGTTTTTCCAGGCATTGCAAGGCATTGCCTAGGCATTAGGGGCATTGCCTAGGCCGTCCCAAGCATTGCCAGGCATTGCCTAGGCCTTGCCCATCTATTGCTAGGCATTTCCATGCATTGCTAGGCATTGTCGAGGCATTTCCAGGCACTGCAAGGAATTGTTTAGGCATTACCCAGGCATTGCCAAGCGTTGCCTAAGCATTGCCCAGGCATTTGCAGGCATTCCTATGCATTGTGAGGCATTACCCAGGCATTGCCATGCATTTCCCAGGCATCTCCAGGCATTGCCAAGCATTGATCAGGCATTTCTAGGCCTTGCCAGGCATTTCCCAGGCATTGTCAAGCATTGCCACGTATTGCCAGGTATTATCCAAGAGTTGTTAGGCATTGCCACGCATTGTCCAGGAATTTCCAGGCATTGCCAGGCAAGCATTGCCTAGGAATCTCCAGGCATTGCCAGGCATTGCCTAGGTATTGCCAAACATTGTTAGGCATATCCAGGCATTACGAGGCATTGCGAGGCATGGCCAGGCATAGCAAGGCCTTTCCCGGGCATTGCTAGGCGTTGTTCAGGCATTTCCATGCATTGCCAGGCAATGCCATGCATTGCCATGCATTGCCGAGGCATTGCCCAGGCATTGCGAGGCATTACCCAGGCATTGCCACGCGTTTCCCACGAATTTCCAAGCATTGCCAAGCATTGCTGAGGCATTGCCAGGCATTGCCAGGCATTGCGGAGGCATTGTTAGGCGTCGCCCGGCATTGCTCAGGCATTGCCAGGCATTGCCCATGTATTGCCACGCATTGCCAAGCATTGCCTAGGCATTTCAAGGCATTGCCAGGCATTGTGAGGCATTGCTAGGCATTGCAGAGGCATTGTGAGGCATTATCAGGCATTGTTTCGTGTTGTAAGGCACTGGTTAGGCATTGCCCAACCTTTGCCAGGCGTTGTCGAGGTATTCCCAGGCATTGCCTATCCATTGCCAGGCATCGGTAGGCATTGCCTAGGCATTGCTAGGCATTGCCATGCATTGCCAAGCATTGTCCAAGCATTGCCAGGCATTGTCACGCATTGTGTAGGCGTTGCCAAGCATTACCAGGCATTGCCGAAGCATTGCCAGGTTTTGCCTAGGCATTGCCAGGCATTGCCAAGGGAGTTCGAGGCATTTCTAGGCATTCCCCATGCATTGCCAGGCATTGCCAGGCCTTGCGAGGCATTGCCCGTGCACTGCCAGGCATTGCTAGGCATTGCCACGCATTGCCAATCATTGTCAAGCATTGCCCAGGCATTACCCAGGCATCGCCAGGAATTGCCAGGCAATGCCCACCCATTACCAAGCATTGCCACGCATTGCCCAAGCATTGCCAGGCACTGTCTAGACATTACCACACATTGCAAGGCATTAGCGGGCATTGTCCATGCATTACTAGGCATGGTCAGGCATTGCCCAGGCATTGCCAGGCATTCCCCAGGCATTGCCAAGCATTACGTCGCATTCCCCAGGTGTTGCCAAGCATTGCCCAGGAATTTCCAAGCATTGCCAGGCATTGCCTAAGCTTTACGAGGCATTGCCTGGCATGGCTCATGCATTGTCAGGCATTGCCTAGGCATTGTAGGGCATAGCCAAGGTATTGCCAAGCATTTCCCATGCATTACCTAGGCATTGCCGGGTATTGTCAGAAATTTCCCAGGAATTGCCGGGCATTGCCAAGGAATTGCCAGGCATTATTAGGCATTGCCTAGGTATTGCTAGGCATTTCTAGGCATTGCGAGGGATTGTCAAGGCATTGCTAGGCATTGGCCAGGCATTGTTAGGCATTGCCCAGGGATTGTCCAGGAATTTTTAGGCATCGCTAGGCATTGCCCAGGCATTTCCAGGCATGGCTAGGTATTGCCAGGCATTGCCCAAGCATAGCCTGGCATTGCCTGGCATTGCGATGCATTACCCACGCATTGACTGGCATTACACAGGCATTGCAAGGCATTTCAAGGCATTCCCTAGGCATTGCCTATGCATTGCCAAGCCTTTCAAGGCATTGCCAGGCATTGCCCATGCATTACCCAGGCATTTCCAAGCATTGCTAGGCATTGCTCAGGCATTGCCAAGCATGGCCTAAGCATTGCCCAAGCATTGCCAGGCATTGTCCAAGCATTACGAGACATTGCGCAAGCATTGCCCTGCATTTTCGTGCCTTCCCCACACATTTTCAAGCATCACCCGGGCATTGCCATGCATTGCCCAGGCATTGCCAGGCATTGCACAGGCATTGCCAAGCATTACTAATCATTGCCCAAGCATTTCCGAGGTATTGCCATGTATTGTCAGGCATTGCCCACGCATTACCATGCATTATTTGGGAATTTCCCGGCATTGCCAGGCATTGTCCACGCATTGCCAGGCATTGCCAGGCAATGCTTGGCACTGCCCACGCATTGCCAAGCATTGCATAAGAATTGCAAGGCATTGTCATGCATTGCGAAGCATTGCGAGGCATTGCAAGGCATTGCCAGGGCACTGCCAGAAATTGCCCAGGCATTGCCAGGCATTTCTTAGGCATTTCGAGGCATTACCAGGCATTTCCAAGCATCCCCCAAGCATTGCGAGGCATTAGCGAGGCATTGCCTAGGCATTGACAAGCATTGCGAGGCACCACCCAGGCATTGCAAGGCAGTAATAGGCATTACCCGGGCATTGCAAGGCATTGACAGGCATCGTCCACACATTGCCAGGTATTGCCACGCATTGCCCGAGCATTGCAAGGCATTGGCAGGCATTTCCGAGGCATTGCCCAGGCACTGCTACGCATTGCTAGGCATTGCCCAGCCATTGCCAGGCATTGCTAGGAATTACCCAATCATTGGCAGGCATTGTCCGGGCATTGCGAGGCAATGCGAGGCTTGTCCCAAGCATTCCCCAGGGATTGCCAGGCATTGCCTAGGCATTTCGTGGCATTGCCAGACATTGCCCAAGCATTGCCAGGCATTGCCTGGCATTACCGAGGCATTGCCATGCGTTGCCAGGCATTGCCATGCATTGCCAAGCATTGCCTAGGCATTGCCCAAGCATTGCCATGCATTACCAGGCATTGCCCAAGCATTGCCCAGCATTGCCGGTCCGTTTCCAGGCATCGCCTAGGCCTGCCATGCATTGCCATGCATTGCTTGGCATTGCCCAGACATCGCCCGAGCACTGTTAGGCATTGCTCAGGCACTACAAGGCATTGCTAGGCATTGCCAGGCATTGCCAGGCATTGCCAGGCATGGCCCAGGCATT
>SZWC01002751.1:109854-127203 GCA_023375785.1 Penium margaritaceum
GAGAGGGAGAGGGGGGGGAGAGAGAGAGAGAGAGAGAGAGAGAGAGAGAGAGAGAGAGAGAAAGAGAGAGTGAGACCGACGGACGGGCAGACGGACGGACGGACGTCAGATGGACGGAGGGACAAACGGACGGATGGACGGAGGGACAAACGGGCGGATGGAAAGAGGGACAAACGGACGGACGGTTGGATGGAGGGACCTATGATGCAAGTTTGGTAATTTCCACGTTTTTAAGCCCCAAAATTTCGGTGTTTCGGTTTTCGGCTGAAAATTTCGGTGTTTCCCCTCAAAATTTGTAAAATCTAAGTTGAAAAATTTGCCAGGGTCGTGGGTGCAATTGCTCGAGTGAGGGTCCGGAAATTGTGTGGGGGACTCGGGTGGTCTCCCCCGGGACGCAAAGACCGACGACCGAACTCGGCCAAAATCAACCGAAATCGGCCGAAACGCCGCGCGCATGACACCTGGACATGTCTCGTCGTCGGAATCGTCGAACATCGAACCCTTTCCGGCCGTCATGCGCGCGACCCGACCGGTGTCCACGCACATCGAATCTTGTCTACATGCATGCTTTAATCCTCCCCTCATTGGTTTCCATTGGGCAGGCGCCTCGACGGTTTCTGTCGCAAACCAATGCCATTTAGGCTAGGACCCCTTCGTTGCAGAGTACGTGAACAATGTGCGGGCATTTTGCCCGCACGGGAGGCAATGGCCTCCTCAACTCAGCCAGCCTCCACAGTTATGCAGTCGCAGGCTCCACCACCACCTGTCGCAACCGACGAGGCCCAGTCCGTGCTCAACGCTGACTACTGCTACGATTTCGAAGTCATCCTTGGAGCTCGCAAGCGCAGGTGCAAGCACTGCCTGCACGAGATCAGCCCTAATGTCTCACGGTATGCTGAGCATCTGCTTGGCGAGGTGTACCGGTAGCACAAGAAAAATTCGCACATATCCGATGTGGCGGCTTGCACCAGCGTGCACGCCCAGCGCTTGAGGCACGAAGCCATGAAGGAGGTTGCCGGGGGTGAGTCGGAGGATGACGATGTCATGGAGCGCCATCTTCTGGAACGTCGTGCTGCTCCGGGTCGTCCCCAAGGCACACGAACTGGTGGCAAGTGGCAGCAACGCTTGGACAAGGCTCGGGACCGCCTGTACAAGCAGCACCTCGACGAGCTGTTCGCGATCATGGTCTTGGTGGAGAGTCTGCCGCTAGGGTTTGGCGTGAAGGAGTCCGTGAAGAACTTCCTCCTTGCCCTTGCTGCCTATCCAGGTGGCACTTACTACCCTCCCATGGCTACTACGTCAGCGGTTCGCTGCTGGAGATGACAGTGAAGAAGACGGAGGGTATGCTCGAGGAGATGCTACGTGAGTGGAACTCTAGCATGGTGACTCTAGAGTGCGATGGCTGGTCGGACCGGCTGATGCGCTCAGTCATCATGGCCATGGCTGGGAACATTGAAACGGGCTGGGTGTACATCAGCGGAGAGTGCGACCAGGTGTCACGCAAGACTGGGGAGTACATCTCCCAGTTTGTGCGTGCCGCCATCACGCAAGTGGGGCCATCATGGGTGCTGCAGATTGTCATGGATAACGCGGGAAACAACAACCGAGCCGTCGCCCTCCTCCAGCCGACTTCCCCAAGGTGATCTTCTCAAGGTGTGTAGCCCACTGCCTCGACCTGTGTCTGGAGGACATCAAGGGCCGCACACCCGAGAGTGCCATCATCCTGGCGCATGTCAACAAGGTCGTTGTCTTCGTGAAGCGCCACGGTACTGTTGCAGGGCTGTTCCGGACAGTCTTCAACAAGCTAGAGTTGCTACGGCCCTAGAAGACCCGGTTTGGGACACAGTACATCATGCTGCAGCGCTTCTTGGAGGTGAAGTCCAGCCTCCGCTCCCTGGTGGCCAGTGCTAAGTGGTTGCAGCTGCCGGTGGCCACAGGTGCAGAGGACAGCTGGATACGTGATCATGTGCTGGACCAGAACTTTTGTGGGCAGTGTGAAGCCGTGCGTAAGCTTGCTCAGCCAGTCCATGACATGTTGTGCCAATCCCTACATCGCCCACAGTGGTGCGGGACCATCTTCGCATTGACGAGGAGCTCGCGTACTACGAGGAGCGTGCAGAGAGGGAGGTGTGGTCACGGATCCGTCACAACAGTCAGGGGTATCACCCCAGTGAATACTACGACCCTGCTGACCATTGCGAGTGGGCAGATGCACGTGAGTATGCAGCCCATTGCCAGTCAGCAGACGATGACTCTCCAACGGCGCAGAACGTACCAGCTTCGGCACCACAGCGTGACCACCGACCTCACCACTCTTCGGTAAGCCCGCCCATTGCCCGTAGGACACGATAGCAACACAGTTGTGCTTCTCCCCGTGGCATGACCTCACCCTCTACGGCAGTAGCGTCAAGAGCCCCTACTTCGTGTGGTGCCGCATCTCCGGCCTTATCAGCTGCAGAGTCCTTGTCCTCTTCGCCTCTTGATATCTTTGCAGCCTTGCGGGCTGCAGTTGTGTCCACTGCTGCTATGGCATCTACATTTGCAGCCACTACACGCGCTGCACGTGCACCAGCCACCACTGCCGCAGGGAGATCTGTTGACACTTACATTGTGGCTGCTGTTCATCACGGACCCTTGGTAGCTGCTGTTGTCAACGTAGCTACTCAGGTTGCCGCAACAACACACGTAGTAGCATCCGTAGCAGCTGCAACTGCTACAACTCTCTCCAGTGCAGTTGAATCTATCCACATCTCCACAGCACAGGCTTCGTCTCTGTCGTCCTCTTCATCTTCGGTGACTCGTCACATACACTTGTTGATCTCGACTACTGCAGCCATCTCCACCCTGTCCGCTGTGGCACTGATAGGTGTAGCCTGCCTCATTGTCTCCGCATCAGCCACTGTTGCAGTCGATGCTTCCTCAGCTGCTGCGGCTCTACCACTTCTGTTCTCCCTGCGCCGTCGTCCCTAGTGAGCTTGGGCTCTCGTGGTCTCTCTCTCGCCTTGCCTGTTCTGTATGGGCGTATTTGTGCGTCCAGGTTGTTGCCTTTCAGCGAACTTCCGATGTCCTTATCACACACTTCCCACGCCCACTGGGGCAAAGGAAACTCTGCCAAATTTTTCTTGGCAGAGTCACGTCACTGGCAACATGCCACTTGACGATGACCAATACACCGCCTGCAAGCTGAGCTTCAGCGTGAGCGTAATGCGCTGCATGTAGCTCTCACTGCTCAGCGAGTTGCTGAGGAGAAGTTACGAGCTGAGCAGGCGGACCAAGAGACCTTCGCCGATCACATTGCCAACCAGGTTCTTAATCCTTCCCAACCCACACTGCGCGGCACTCAGTCTGCCAGCATTACTGCAGTGTTCTCCACCTCCCCCGCTTCCGCATCTGACACCACTAGCACTTCCTCCTCTAATTCACTTGCAGTTGCCACAACCGCCGGCGCAGCCACAGCCAAAGCACTTGCTCCCTCAGTACAGCACAAGCCTGACTTTGACTCTACTCCACCCCACTTCACCTCCAATCTCACATTCTATTTCATTTCGTTTCAGTGCCTGGGCACAAGGGGAGCAGATCTGGGAATAGTACCATGAACCCAATCCCTCAGCTACTCCACTTTTCGTGCCAATGGAGTCTGAGTCGGCAAGAGCTATTTGTGCCCTCATTCGAGCTGGACCTGACGATCTCACTGATGAGATCGGGTCTTATAATGCGGACACTACACGCCGCACCCCCGCTGACCTAGTTGGGGCTTATGCCCTGATCAAACGGCGCATGATAGCCGATGGACATGCAGCACAGAGCGTCCTCACCGTCGAGTTCAACACGCTCTCCATGCGTGCTGATGAGACTGCTAACGCCTATTGGGCGCGCAGTCTGCGACTGCTGCGCAACCTCAGCAAGGCCACCCCTTGTCAGCTCCCTGCGGTCCTGTCCATCGTCAACGGCCTCATCCCTGAACTCAGCGATATCTTCTACGAAGTGAAGGCAACAGGGCTTGAGCGTCTAGCTGCCATACCTGTCCCGGCTGATGCACCCCCTGGCATTGGGGCTTTGTGGGAGTTAAACTCCCAACGTCTCACCGACTGCAGAACAAACGCATTCATCGCGCCGCCGTTGCAGCAGCAGCCATCGCACTTCCTTCTTTCTCAACACCCTCTGCCTCAAACTCATCCTCCACCCCCACCTCCACCACCACTACCACATCTCTTGCTGCACAAGGGTGTGGTCGAGGTGGGGGGGGGGGTGGTAAAGGTAAAGGCCGCGGGGGTGGCTCTGGTGGTGGGGGACAGGGCAAGGGTGGCAAAGGTCACACTTCTAATGGCACCGCGTCCTCCACTTCCTCCACAAACACTGTCACGTGCTGGAACTGCGGTGCCATCGGTCATGCGGCACCCAAATGCCCTGCCCCACCTGGCGATGCACGTCTTGCCTCAGCTATGCGCGCTCACTGGGCACGCTCCTCGGGGTCCGGTGGTGGGTACGCACACTCCTCCACCTCCACAGGGTCCGTTGTTGGCCCTGCACACTCTTCCTCCTCCTCTTCACCTACAGCTGTTGCCTACAACGTCGCTCTCTCCTCTCCGCCTCCTCCCGCACCCTGGGGTTGGCCCCCGGGGCTTGGTGGCCCTGTCTACTTCGGGCCTCCCTCTGGCTTCTACTCACCTCCGCTGTGGGCATCGCTCACTCCTTGTCCCCAGTATCCCTCATCTGGCGCACTCATCACCGGGCCATCTGACAACGACCACCAGCTGGACTCTGCACTCTTTCACGCAGTTCATCAATGACACCTCCGTGATCAGGGAGGTGAGAGTGTGCGTTTGGTCGAAGGAGGGGGTGCGTGTGTTGTTGACTCGTCTCTTCGTGGGACTCCTCCCGGTCATGTTCAGGGTTGTCCCCCGGCTGACATTCCATGGATTGAGCAGTGGCAGTCGTACAGTCTTCCTTGTTGTCTTGCCGCCTGTGGTCAACGCCTCTCTCCTCGCTTTGTTGTTGCTGCCATGAGTCGTGACCCTGCGTCTGTACGCGTGACAGGTGGCTTATGGATCCTTGATTCAGGGGCCATCCACCACATGATCTCTTGTCGCTCCTTGTTTGTGTCTCTGGGTCCCGTTGGCCCTGTTCACTTTGTTTGCACTGGCTCTGGCCAGCTCCTCCCTGTCTAGGGAGTTGGGGTTGTTCGCTTTGTTGGCCCTTGGGGGGAACTCTTCATCCCTGACTTTCTATACGTGCCCGCCCTTGAACTCAGTCTGCTATCTGTTACGACTCTCGACGACCAGGGCATGGACTTCTCCTCTAGCCGTGGCATTGCCTCTGTGTTGCATCACACCACTGGTCGTGTTTTGTTGCGTGGTACTTGCTGTGACCTCCTGTTTCACGTACCCTCGTTTGCACCCCATCCTTCCTTGACCGCCCTTGTTCATGTGGCCTGCTCACTCACTCCTGCCCATGAACAGTTGCTCCATCGCCGCCTTTGTCACATTCACACTGCTACGATTGATAGTCTGCTCCGGGACACGCCCGCTCATGGCCTTGATGCCGACACGTTCTCTGCACCCTGCCCTACTGATTACCTTGACTGTGCGCAAGGCAAGATGCATCGCTCCCCATTTTCCACGTTTGAGTCCCGCACTTCTCACCGACTTGACCTCCTGCACGCTGACGTCATGGGGCTCCTTGCCCATGACGCTCTTGGAGGTGTCGGTCGTTATGTCCTCTGTCTCACAGACGACTTCTCTCGCATGCGAAGGGTCTTTGTACTTTGCCAAAAGGGTGACGTTTGTCCCACTCTGGAGTCCTGGCTGCCGCACGCTGAATTGGCCTGTGGTCGCAGGCTCAAAGTCTTTCGCTGTGATCGCGGTGGTGAATTCATGGGTCCCAGTGCTCGCTTCTTGACATCTTGTGGGGTGTGTAGGGAACCTTCGGCTCCCTACACACCCCAACAAAATGGGGTCTCTAAACGCTGGAACGACACTCTCGCCGACGGTGTCAGTACTCTCCTCAGGAAGTCGTCCCTCTCCCCAGTCTTTTCATTCGAGGCCATGTCCTACATGACCTAGGTGTGGAACTCTGTACCTCACAGACCTCTTCCTCGTCACGTCACCCCCTTTGAACGCTGGTACGGCCGCCATGCTAACCTTCGTCTGGCTTGTGTCTGGGGCTGTGTGGCTGCCGTCTGGTTGCCCGAAGACTTCCGTGCCAGCAAACTCAGCCCTCGCGCTCGCCTCTGCACCTTTCTTGGTGTGTCAGCCATGTCGAAGGCATGGCGCTTTTGGGACCCCGACGGTTCTCGTGTGATTGAGTCGCGTGACGCCCTCTTCTTCAAGGATGTCTTTACCCGTGACCTGTCTCATGTCCCTCCTCCTTCTCTCTCCTCGCTTCGTTGGCTTGGGGGGGATGGGTCTGTTCCAGCCTCCGATCTCTGAGTGTCCTCCTCTCCCTCTCACATGGTGTCCCCCGCTGTCACCCCCACGTACAGTGATGAGGACTCCCCCTCCGAGGACTCCCCCTCTTCTGAGTCGGGGGCATCAGAATCCTTCGTGGAGTCCGCGTCCTCATCATCCACTGGTAGTCTCAAGTCTGCACACTCGGGACCCACTCCCGCACAGTCCACTTCCCACTCACCTCCCAGCTCATCTCCTGCCTCTTCGTCTCCTCTAGTGCTTGACACTGCCATAGGTGACACTCCTCAGGCTCCGATCTCCGGTCCTGAGCCTTACACTCGTGGGGACAGACTGCGTGCCCTTCCTCCCTCTCTATCTTTGCAGCCCTCCCATGAGCGCTCTCGCTCGTCCAGGGCGCCTGCTGAGTCCGTCCATGTGGACTCGTCCACTGCCTCTTAGTCCACTCAGCGGGTCAACCGCTCCAGAGCCTCGTCCTCCACAGCTGGTCCCTCAGTGTGACCCACCGGCCTTGATGCACTAGGCCTGTCCGTGGGTGTCGTACACCCCAACTCTGTAGTTTGCTATGCTCTTGTAGCCCATGAGTTCCACAGTGCTCTTGAGTCCTCTATTGCTGGTTATGTCGCCGCATTCTTTGCGGCCTCTGGCCTTCTCGTACTTCCCCCTGAGCCCACCACTGTTCAGCAGGCTCGTGAGGTAGCAGACGCTGACCTCGGGGAGAAGGCCATGCAGGACGAGCTCACAGCTCTTGAGGAACATGGAGTCTTTGAGCTCGTGGATCTACCTGCAGGTCGTAAGGCAGTCTTTGCCCAGTGGGTCCTTCGGCGTAAGCTGAAGCCCGATGGAACAGTTGACCGGTACAAGGCTCGCCTTACGGCTAAGGGTTTCTCCCAGATGCCTGGAGTTGACTTTGATGAGACCTTCGCACCAGTCGGGAGGTACACCACTGCTCGAGCATTGTTGAGTCTTGTCGCCCAGCACGACTGGGAACTGGAGCAGATGGATGTCAACAGCGCCTTCCTGCATGGAAAGCTCAACAAAGAAGTCTACATGATTCAGCCCCCTGGCTTCACTGATGGCACAAACAAGGTCTGGCGACTCCACAAAGCCCTCTATGGGCTCAAGTAGTCACCTCGTTGTTGGAACATGGAGATCTCCTCAACTCTTGAGCGGGGAGGATACCGTCGTAGCACGGTCGATCCAGCGCTCTTCTTGAGCGCCCCCTTTGAGTCGTTCGTAGCCATACTCGTCTACGTCGATGACTTGCTCATTGCCTCACCCAGCTCCGCAGCTGTCCAGTCAATGAAGAATTTCCTACAGTCCGCGTATAAGATGAAGGATTTGGGTCCGGCACGAGTCTTTCTAGGGATGGAGCTTGAGCGTGATCGTCAGTGTCACACTCTGCACGTTCACCAGGCTGCTTACATTCGCACACTGGGGGAACGCTTCGCTTCACTGCTTGCAGACATTCCCACCGCGTCCACACCAATGACTCCAGCAGGTCAGCGCCTGCTGAATTTACTAGATTCAGCGCAGCTGGGGGAGCCTGTTGACATCACCGACTACCTTAGTGTGGTCAGCTCTCTCATGTACCTCGCCACCACCACTCGGGCGGATGTGGCCTTCGCGGTCAGCTTCCTTTCTCAGTTCTCCCAGCTGCCACAACAAAAACATCTCGAGGCCGCACTGTGTGTGGTCTGCTATGCGTTGTCCATAGCACACGTGGGAATCTGCTACCGTGCCCAGCCTTCAGTGGTCATTGACAGCTACACAAACAGTGATTGGGCTCGTGAAACAGATGCTCTTAGCCGTACTGGCTACATCTTTCTTCTCAATGGGACTGCTGTCTCCTGGAAGAGTGGGAAACAGGGTTGTGTTGCTTGAAGTTCCAATGAGGCCGAGTACGTGGCTCTGGGCGCAGGTACGTGTGAGAGTGTATGGTTGTCCCACTTGTTTTAGCAGATGCGTGCCCCCATTTGTTGCATCACCCTGCGCTGTGACAACCAGAGTGCAAAGTCAATCGCCAAGCACGATGGCATGCATCACTCTTGCACTAAGCACATCAACATTGAGCATCACTTTGTACACGAGTGCATTGCTGCTGGAGAAGTTCAAGTCGTCTGGATCGACACTCATCAGCAGCGTGCAGACTTTCTCACCAAAGCGCTCAACAGTGGAATGTTCAAGGCGGCCGTGCAGTTGTTGGCTTACTGCGCTCTCGTGATGCCCCAGGTTGACTTGAGTCCTGTGATGCTCCCTTTGTTCCGAGTTGTGTGTGTGTGTGGCCGGTTTGTCTGTGGGTCATGGGGGAGTGTTGATTATGGTCATGACACACAAAAGTGCCCTCTTGTCTCTGTGCACACATACACACACCTCACCACTGCAAGTGATTGATCTTGACTGAGTCTCATTGGTGCAAGACTGTGACACAGCTTGGGGCGTACAGTGATGTTGACACCATCAAGTTGCAGAGTGATGACCACAACACCAGCGCTATCCTCATGACAAGTCTCAGCATGCAGACAGCAGCTGCGGTGGCCATGACCGTCGGCAGCGCGACCGCCGAGGAGGCATGCCGATGGAGCTGAACACGTCGCCGGAGAGAGGAGGCTCTAGCAAACTGCGAGAAGACCTCAGCGTGCGTCGGCTCCACCGGACGACACTCCATCAGCGTTGAGTCTCGCCGTCTGTCATCTGCACGCCGATGCACACAAGCCGAGAGGACACAACAGAGCACAATGAGAGCAATAACGAACACTCCCCCATGACTCACAGGCGTAGTGCACATGGGCGGGCAGAGACACGGTCAACATCCAGACTCCCCCAGGGCACGCAGAGACGCAGGCAGAGACCAAGAGAGCAAATCACGGATGCACGCCGACTAAACTCACAGCCTTCTAGCACGAGTCCCGCTTCAGTGCCTTGGTCAGGAAGTCAGCCAGCTGCCGTGCTATCTCAACCCACACGATGCTGATGCTGCCGTCGTGCAACAACGAACGCACATAGTGATACTCAACATTGATGTGCTTTGTGCAAGTGTGATGCACACCGTCATTGTCGGCAATGGCCATGTTACTCTTATTGTCACAATACAAGGTGATGGATGTGACAGATTGACGCAACTCGGATAACAGATGACGCAACCACACACTCTCATACGCGCCTGAGCCAAGTGCCACGTACTCAGCCTTAGCAGTGCTGCATGCAATGCACCCCCGCTTACCACTGCGCTAGGACACAGCCGTGCCGCCGATCAGGAAGATCCAGCCTGTGCGACTCTTACCGTCTGGACTGCCCGCCCAGTCGCTGTCGGTGTAGCCCTCCGCAACGACGGACGGCTGGCGGCGGAACATGAGACCTCGCCGAGGGGTCGAGACAACATAGCACAGCACTCGGATCGCGGCCTCGTAATGGAGGTGATGCGACTCCTTAGAGAACTGGGCCAAGAGGTTGACGGCGAACGCGATGTCTGGACGCGTTGTCGTCGCCAGGAACATCAGTGACCCGATGATCAGCAGATACATGGTCACATCAATTGGCTCCCCCACAACAGCTGGGTCAGGATTCTTGAGGTTCACCTGGCCATTGGGTGACATGGGTGAAGATGCGCTGGACACGAGGGGCAGGTCCTTGGCAAAGCGAGCGGACAAGGTCTACACATAGGCAGTTTGGTGGACGTGTAGGATGCCCCGGGAGCAATCGTGCTCGAGCTCCATGCCAAGGAAGACTCGGGCAGACCCGAGATCCTTCATCTGGTAGGCGGCGTGCAGCAAGTTCTTGACACGCTGGATGGTGGCCGTGTCTGGCGACGCGATGAGAAGATCATCAACATATACCAGATTGCGGCGAAGGTCTGACCTCGCGGGCTGATAAACAGTGCGGGGTCAGCGGTGCTGCGCTGGAGGCCGCCACGGAGAAGTGTGCTGCTGATCTTCTGGTTCCAGCACCAAGGCGACTTCTTCAGGCCATCGAGGGCCTTCCGTAGCCACCAGACTCTCCCACTACCGTCGTCAAAGCCCGGGGCTGCACCATGTAGAGCTCCTCACCCTCCAGTGAGCCATGGAGGAACGCGTTGCTCACGTCCATCTCATGCAGCTCCCACCCATACTGGGCAACTAGGCTGAAGAGCGTACGGGTAGTGGAGAACTGACCAACTGGGGCGAAGATCTGGTCGTAGTCGACCCCAGGGACCTGAGCAAACCCCTTTCCTGTGAGGCGGGCCTTGTACTTGTCCAAGGACCCGTCAGGCTTCCACTTGCGCCGCAAGACCCACTTGGTGCCAATGGCCTTCCGACCTGGAGGGAGGTCGACGAGGTCATACACGTGGTGCTGCCGGATAGCAGTGAGCTCCTGAGCGGAGGCAGCATCCCAATGTGCGGCCTTAGGAGAAGCTCGAGCCTCGCGTAGGGTGGCTGGGTCCTCCAGGCGTGCTGTGGACTGGACTGAGAGGGCGTGTGCATCACGAGCTCCAGGTGGGATGCGGGCAAGTGCAGCCATGATAGCATGTCGATGCTCGTGATGAAGCATGGCGTAGCCCACTGTAGATCCCGGGTGAAGGTCGGAGATGATGGCCGAGATGATCAGGCCGAGAGCCTTTGTGCCAGGGTCCCCACTCACAACTATGGGAGTGGAGGAGACACATGGAGCTACAGGGGTTCAAGGCGCCACATGATGCGGTGCGACGGTCTTGGCGCTCATTGTCGGCTGAGGTCGGAGGCTGCCGCCTGGGCCACGTGTGTAGCGCGATCGGGCAGGAGATGGCACTAAGTCCGACGGGCCAACGGAGGCGGACGGGGCTATTGGCCCGAAGGAGCCAGCGGACGCAACAGGCTTTGCTAGATCGGAGGGGCCAACGGAGGCGAATGGGGCTGCTGGCATGGAGGGGCCAGCGGACGCGACCAGGACTGCTGGTCCGGAGGGGCCAGCGGACGCGACTGGGGTTGCTGGCCCGGAGGGGCCAGCGGACGCGACCGGGACTGCTGGTCCGGAGGGGCCAGCGGACTCGGCGGGGACTGCTGGCCCCGAGAGGCCAGCGGACATGACTGGGGCCGCTGGCCCAAAGGGGCCAACGGACACTACCGGGGTTGCTTGTTCGGAGGGGCCAGCGGGCGCGACCGGGACTGCTGGTCCGGAGGGGCCAGCGGACGCGGCGGGGACTGGTGGCCTCGAGGGGCCAGCGGATGCGACGGGGACTGCTGGCCTCGAGGGGCCAGCGGACGCGACTGGGGCTGCTGGCTTAGAGGGACGGAGTGCTGTGTCACCCGAAAGCGACAGGACGGAGGACGGACTCACCACTCCCCAACACGACGAGAGGGATACGGACGAGCCGGAGCGAATGAGGTCGCGGGGAAACAGGTCCTCGAAGAAGAGGGCATCGCGGGACTCGACGATGTAGTACCGGGACGGGTCCCAGAAGTGCCAGGCCTTGGATTGACGAGACACGCTAAGGAAGGTGCAGGGGCATCCGCGGGGGGTGCGCTTGCCACCCTACTGTGGGGCGGGCAGCCACACAATGGCTATGCAGCCCCAGACGCGAGCCGGGCGGAGATCAACGCACCGACCGCACCAGTGCTGGTAGGGCGTGGACTGGCGGGGAAGGGGACCGTGGGGAATCCAGTTCCAGACCGAGGTCATGTAGGCCATGGCTTCAAAATAGAAGCCATCGGAAAGACCGGACTCGGCCCGCATGGTGCGGACGACGTCGACCATGGTACGGTTCCACCGCTCGGAGACGCTGTTCTGGGCAGGTGTGTAGGGCGCAGATGTCTCATGGTGGATCCCGCGGGAGGCGAGAAAGGCCGTGGCCTCACCCATATTCTCATCGCCGTGATCGGAGCGAAAGTGGCAAAGAGGGCGGCCACACTTGCGCTCCGTGAGGACAAGCCAGCCCCGAATGGCGCGGGCGACATCGCTCTTCTGCCGGAGGCAGGAGATCCAGCGGTAGTGAGAATAGTCTTTCGTAAGGGTGAGGACATAGCGGCCATGCTCACCGACGGACGCAGAGGGGAGAGGGCCCATGACGTCCGAGTGGACAAGGTCGAGAGGGACGGATGCACGAGAGGAAGACAAGGTGTACGTGGACCGTTGCATCTTCCCCTGAGCGCAGTCAATGCACTTAGTGGGGTACGAGAGAGGGAAAGTCTCCGGGTCAAGGCCCTTGGCCGGCTGGGTGCGGAGCATGCTTTCTACGGCGGCGGAGTGGACGTGGCAAAGGCGGCGATACAAGAGGCGGATGTGCTGAGGAGAAAGCGTACTGGTGACAAACACATGGCGTGTGGCGGCCGACGGGGAAGAGACGGGAGAGGAAGAGGAGAGGCGAGGAACATGCTACAGGTTGCCACGGGCGGTGGCGTGCAGTACGACAAGACCAGACGGATGCAATGACACAGTGCCAATACCACGCGAGTGTACAACGTCCATGCTCATGCGGTCAAGGGCAGTCACGGACAGGAGGCTGAGCTCGAGACCAGAAAGACGTCACCGGCAGGACCACAGAAACGAACGACGCCAACACCACAGACTGGCAACACTTGTCCGGATCGTCCGGACACCGGAGACATCGCCTACAGGACCGAGCATACTGAAGGCCTCGCGAGAGGCCATCATGTGATGCGTGGCCCCGGAGTCGATGATCCAGGTCTTAGCAGGGTCCTGGACAAGGGTTGCCAGATCGCTAACTGTCACATGGCAGCAAGCAAGGGACGCGGACGCGGTGGAAGGGGGCGCGAAACGAGACTGCCGATCGTCAAGCCAAGCAACGTCGTCAAGGAAGGGGGTGGAGGATACTACGGGAGACGACGAGACAGACAAAGAAACGGGACAAGACTGCAGCTTAGTCTTAGTCATGCAGGGCTGGGCAGGAGGGCAGGAGGTGACGCAACTCGCACTTCCTTGGGAGGAGGGCGAGGCAGGCCAAGCTAGAACGCGATGTACTGCTCCAGCTGACGTTCACGGGAGGACGATCCGGGAGTGTAGGCAGAGTGCGGAGTGATGGCGTCAGAGCCCGGGTAGGAGGAGGACGAAGCCGGCGAAGGAAGCGGAAGCACCGATGGCTGTGAGTAGTACTGCTGCGGCGCTGGTGTCTGCGGGACCAGCGGAGCTGTCGGAGTGGCAGAGCTGTTGGAAGGGGTCAGAGTGTCAGGGCCAGTAGTAGTAACGGCGGCAGATGAAAGACGGCGCTCCTGCAAGCAACGTAGGGCGGCGATGACGCGCGCCTCGTCCGTCGGGAAAGGGCATCTGTACCACCCGTGCCCGGGCTGGCCACAGTTGTGGCAGACCGAGCCACCACCGCCGGACCCGGTCGACGATTGCTGCTGCTGATGCTGCGACGTACCCTTACCTTTCCTATTCCGGCGCTTCTTCTTCTTTCCCGAAGACGAGGAGGTAGCTGCGGCGGGGGAGGCGACGGCCACAGAGGCAACGGCAGGAGAGGCGACGGCAGGGGATGCAAGAGCCTCCATGCGATGGAGCTGGGTCTCTTGGCGAGCTTCCTCAATGCGAAGGAAAAGCTCGTACGCCCAGGGCATGAGGGTGCCTTGGGCCGCCATGGTGGAGAGGATGTCCTGGGGGTAATGGACAAAGACGTCTGCGTACGCGCTGGTGGCGCCGCGCTTGATGGTGAGAAGCACGGACAGAGGAGGCGAAGCAGATGTGCCGAGATGACGAAGGATGTCCTTTGCCTGCTGCTAGTAGGCAGTGACTGTCTCGGTCTTTTCCATGTGCAGGGAGTTGAACTCCCGGAGCAGACGGCTGAGCTCAGCATCGTTGGACAGGCGATGGGGCCTGGTGAGGACGTGCCAGGCGGCTGTAGGGTCTGGAGTGTTGCCAGCGGTGAAGTCGCCAAGGAAAGGCTCTAGGGCGAGGCGGGAAGCCGAAGGGGCGACTGAGACAAGGGCACGAAGAGCGCTTCCAGCGTCATATAGTTGGTCGGCCTGGGTGGGGTCGTAAGGGAGGGTATGGTATGCCCAAAGCCCCTCACCTTGCGCCCAGATCCAGAAGCTGAAATCCCAGCTCCGGGAACTGCTCGCCGGCCTGAAGCGGCGGCGGCGTCGTCTCAAAGTCCTTCTGCCTACCGCCGGCACCCAGAGTGGGGCCAAGGACGGAGGTCACTGTCTGCTGCTGGCGCTGAGTCTACTGCTGTGCAAGGTAGTATGTGGCAACAGACACGGCTGGACTGGCGTGCATTGGAGTGACAAACGACGGTGGCACACTGGTGGGAGACTGGGAGGCTACTGGCTGGAGCGCTACAAGCTGCTACGTCAAGGCGGCGAGCTGTTGCTGAAGAGCAACGATACCAGTGGGCTGCTACTACTGCTTCCGCTATGGCAATGGCAGCTGCTGCGGCTACTGTTGGTGGTGGTGTTGCTGCTGTTGCTACTGTTGCTGCTGCTGTTGCTGTTGTTGCTGCTGGTGGTGGTGTTGCAGCTGCTGCTGCTGTCCCTACTGCTACTGCGGCGACTGCTGCTGCTGCAGCGGCTGCTATTGCTGCTGCTGCTGCTGTTGCCGCTGTTGCTGTTGTAGCTACTACTGCTGCCGCTGCTGCTGCTGCTACTGATATGGCGGCGACTGGTGCTGCTTGTGGTGCAGGCGTTGCAAGAAAGGGGAGGTAGGGATCCATCCAACAGAGGAGGACCCCTCCTGAGCACGGCTATCAGCCATGGGCGTATGTCCCTTTGTTTTTTTTATGTTGATGATGTCAGCAGTGACGTCAGCAAAGAGGTGCTGACGTCAGCAGTTGTTGCTGCTGTAGCCGCTATAGTTGCTGCTGCTGTTGCTGGTGTTGTTGGTGCTGGTGCTACTGCTGCTGTTGTAGTGGCTGCAGCTGTTGTTGATGCTGTTGCGGCTGCAGTTGTAGCTGCAACTGCTGTTGCTGCGAGTTGCTGTGGCAGTTGTAGGTACTGCAGCTCTCTGCTGCTGCACGCTGCTGCTGCTGCTACTACTACTATTGCACGCTGCGGGGTTGGGGGATTCCTTTTCTTCCTTTTTTTTTCCGGTTTTCTTTGTCCCAGCGAGTAGCTGCTTGCTGGCAGCGAGCAGCGGGCTGCTGCTCGCCGGCAGCAGTGAGCTACCGCTCGCTACAGGCTACGAGCAGGAGCAGCCGCTGCGGGTAGTAACTGCTGCTGCTGTGGCTCGCTACTCCGGCTGCTGCTGCTGCTGCACGCTACTACAGCTGCTGCTTGCTGCTGCTGCTTGCTTGTTGTTGCTGCTATAGGGAGCTGCTTCTGCTACTGGTGCAACCTGTTGTTGCTGCTAGCTGCTGCCGTGTGCTGCTGTAAGCTGTTGCTGCTGCTGCTAGCTGCTGCCGTCAGTCACACCTGGAGGACATCGCTGCGTGCGTCGTCGCCAGCAAGCGCCTGACGTGGCCGGCCGCTCACCTCCTCGCGTCCACATGGGGGTCAGTGCTGCTGGAAAAAATCCGGCAGCATTTCTCCTGGCCGAGTGGCCGTGGGAAAAATTCTGACGCCGCCACCAGGCGGGTCAATGCTGCCGGGAAAAATCCGGCAGCATTTCCCCTGCACTGGTGCGTATGGAGATCCGCTGGCGTTGTCTGGCACCTGTACGCCAGTCTTCTGCTGCAACTGCTACGCTCTGGCTTTGATACCAAGCTAGAAATCTAAGCGACAGGTTGGGGCAGCATGCGTTGTTGATGCAGCGTGCGGGCTTCCACGCTCGTTGCTTAAGTTTGCTGCCCCCTCAATCTGCTGCTCTAGAGCCTAAGTCTGGAACCTCTGGGTTTGTTGCTCAAAAGTGCGTGCGCCAGTGTTAGCGCCAGAAAGCAGCTGAAAACTGGAAAAGACTGATTAGCAATGAACAATGAGACACAATGGGAGACCCCTCCAAGAACTAGCCTCCCCCCCAGTTATGTAGAGCTTGTTACTCAGTTCACCAGCCAATCAGAAATTACCTTTTTTCAGGCTGGTAGTTTTCTCGGTGAGGCCTGCCAGACGGCCGACAGCCCAAAACCCGGGCGTCGTCCGTTTTGCCTGAAAACTGGACCATACCATAATATCGACGCTCCGAACGCAGCCGTGCGGTCAGAATCAGCTAGAAAAATAGTAGCGAGGAGTTATGGCGGCCTGAATCCAAGCAGTGCCTACGATGGTCTATGATGCCGAACAGGGCCATGCAATTGGCAACAAGGACCCTAGGCAGCGCATGACGATGCAGACGCGATAGGACGTGCTGGACGCATGCAGACAGCAACTGCGGTGGCCGTGACCGCCGGCAGCGCGACCGCCGAGGAGGCCTGCCGATGCAGCTGAACATGTCGCCGGAGAGAGGAGGCTCCAGCGAACTGCGAGAAGACCTCAGCGTGCGTCGGCTTCACCGGATGACACTCCATCAGCGTCGAGTCTCACCGTCAGTCATCTGCACGCGGATGTACACAAGCCGGGAGGACACAAGAGAGCACAATGAGAGCAAAAACCAACATAGTGATGGTGGCACATGGCAAAAGGGGAATACATTTGCTGACATGCGTAATTGTGGCATGACAGATTTCCTATACTCTTGCATGTTTCTTGCGTAGTGCACCGGGTTGCTGATCCATTGGGACCACATGTTGGTTTACACCAACGTGTGAGAAACCGCCTGGAGCTCGCTCGCTGCAGGGCTAGGTTCGATCCCTGGGTGGCAGCCGGGCCCCACATCGAGTGGTTCACGTGGGTGGCCCGTTCAACCGGCTCTTGTCACTTCGCTCGCTCGTTACTAACCCAATTGTGTTTTTCACACTCGTACTTACTAGTCTTTTGAGCTTGCTCCCCACGATCCATGGTTTCACCTGTCGCCAGCTATCGCTTGCTGCTCGCTTGCTTAGCATTCAAGTCTACCTACACCCCCCTCCCCCCCTCCTCCACTCCCTCCCTCCCCCCCTCCTCCCCTCCCTCCCTCTCTCCCTCCCTCCCTCCCTCCCGCCCTCCCTCCCTCCCTCTCTCTCTCTCTCTCT
>SZWC01002751.1:188726-192353 GCA_023375785.1 Penium margaritaceum
GGAAAAGGTGAGGGTAGAGAAAGAGGAACGTGAAAGAGGCCGTCACAACGAAGCCCACGGAGCACAATTATGCTGGAGGAACAAATAGAGACGTTGACAAGGCCATGGCTGGGTGCAACGTCCATTCACTTGTCATTTCGGGTGGCGACAGACACCAAGCTGACCTCTTTGTTGGGCACGTACAAAACGTCAAGCAAGAAATAGTCACCATCCGACCGAGTGAAGTGAACAACACCAAGACCTTGAACAAGAATATTTTTCCCAGAGCCAGTGCGCATAGAGCTGACAGGAATGAGAAAGATGATTGACGAGCAACTGGAGGTCATGTGGTAAGTGGCCCTTGGATCATGTGGTGAGTAGCCATCAGAGAAATGAGTGGAGAGGAGCACAAGACGGACTGCGAATGTGCCAGAATGGTAAGCACAGTAAGAATTGGAGATCCCAAGACAATGAGGGAAGGTACAGGGCTACTGATATTCAATCCGGGGAGATTCATAAGGGAAACATCCTTAACACTCTGAGACGACATGCCATGAAGGGCTCCATCTAGAGGCACACACAGGAACAAAAAAATTCCATTACACCCTCAAATCTTCGATCATGAAGATGAAGAAGTCCGGTGATACGCCTCTCCAGAGCGTGCTCCTATGCATTAAGATTGCCAAATAGACGCTTGCAAGGACCAGGCTGGCGGTGTGATTTGAGGAGACGGTGGCCCGTAACAGGACCCTGCGGGGACGGGGGTATCCAGCCCCAAGAGTTGGATGGCCCTGCAGACTACTGTGGAGAGCCGTGGTTGGAGTAGTTCACAATTACGGAGGAGGAGGAGGAGGAGGAGGACGTGAAGCACAGTGTTGTTGATGGCCGTTGTGGGAGAGGAGGAAACACCTGTGCAAGCCCGGGGGGCGTGCATGGCGGATGCAAGGCGGATGTCGTCACGAGTTGCAAGACACTTGGGAGCAAAATTCCTTGAGGTCCCCTAGTTCCAGTAAGTAACTGCGTGTGGAGTTTGAGCACCGCCAAAGCCCCGGCCCCCTTGTCCTCGGCCTTTGTCTTATCCACTATTTTCTTATTTTTTTGTGGTTTTTAAGATGGTCAAGGCAGAAAATGGCCAGAGTCGTCTTATCCACGACTCTGGCCACCACTGCCATGACCAGCACCTAGAGTAGCGTATGTGGTGGCAATGGAAATGGTGGATGTGGCCAAGGAAGAGGAGAATGTGGTAACAGCAAAGGAGGAGGATGTAGCTACTACAATCACTGCGGTGCGATGGAGATGTTATTTCTACATTTTTGTTTTCCATCAATGTGTGAGACGTCCAGCTGTGAACTCGTAGAGGATATCAATCCCAGGAGGTGAATTTGGAACTTTTGAACTTTTGAATTTGAACTTGGAGGTGTATTCAAGCTCGGTACATGGAACATGTAGGTAAAGGTGAAAAAACTCGGGAGCCAAGTCAGCCACGATGGAGAGACAGGCAGAGAGCTGTTCAGAAATGGCTTTGTCCAGGTCACGTAGTATACGCAAGTTGAGTTCTCAGTAAGCATCAACATATTCGTGGGCTGTCATGCACAGTTGGTTGAACAGGACAGTGAGAGCACTTTGAGAAGCATGACCTGTGATGGTCTTTCAATGGCAAATGAGAGCATATGTGCCAATGGGATCAGCAGTGGTGCATCATGTAGTGTCAGCCTTGTACGTGCCGATGTCGTCAACAAGATCTTTCAAGACCAGCAAGGATCAGGGCATGCATATTGCGAGCAAACTCATCGAGAGAAAAGGTGAAAAGAGGTGTGGTAGAAGGATCAATAGGGGAGTAGAACACCTATAGAAACTCAGCTTGCGTCCATGATCTTAGGTGCATCTTCCATGAAGAAAAGGTCAATTCAGGTGTGAACTGTGGTGGAAAGGTTTCAAAATCCTTTTGCCATTGTGGCAGGGACATGAGAGTGTGAAGAATTGGAAGACACTTGTCCATGGGGGAGTTCTGCGGGCTTGCTTATAGTGCCCCCTGCAGTAGTGGATCTAGAGATGGAAGTAGCACCCACAGCAACTCCAACAGCAACATCACCTCAAATATCCGTGGCATCCACAACACCGGCAAAATAGGACATGGCACAAAGGGATAAAAAATTCTTAAACACTTTGCAAAGCGTTTAAGAAATTTTAATCCAACACCGGCAAAAGAGGACATGGCACAAAGGCACTTCATGACTATCTCCGCTGCAAGAGTGGGCATCTTATGCCTAGCATCAACATCGTGTTGAAGCTCCTCTTGGAGCACACAGCAATCACCCGAAGCCTCATGCAGGACAGCCTGTAAGGCCTTGATTGTGTCTTTGGCCTCACGCATAATGGGTTGAGTGTGTGGTGGGAGAAGAATGCATAATGAATAAATGCGGGTGATGAAGAATGCAAATATGCAACGTGGGGTGCTCACTGCTCTTGCCTGGTGGGAGTAGGGCAAAGAGTGGCTGGACGACTATAGCTACGCATGAGGCAAGTGTGGAGGTCCAAGCTACGACGACCAACAGAAGGAACAGACAGCCAATCACTGTGGTTCAACAAAGACTGTAGCTGCAGATACCACTAGCATGCGAGGTCTTGCGTGATGTGCCAACATCTAGGCCTCAACAGTGGGGGAGAGAACCGCTGTAGCAGTGGATGTAAAAATGGGGCTTACTATGTCAGAGGTGGTGTCAGCTGTTGTGGCTGTGCCAATAGAAATAGCTCATGATGCAGCAGTCATGTGTACAACAGTGTTGGTCATAGTAGCTATCAAAAGAGAGTGAGATGTGGCTGCTTCAGAGTAAGAAGTTGTGGCCCACTCAACTGCCACGCCTTTGGGTGTCCTACTGGATCGGGCGATGGCACAGAATGTGGCATAAGCACCCTTTGCGATGTCAAGGATTGCCACGGTGAGGCTGAGTGTGTCCGAGTACACGGGACGTGTTGTGCTTTGTGCCGTTCCTGTACAGTTTATTGTGACCACTCGGCCGTGTCCATACTCGTGCAGATCCCCGAGGCAGGCGGCCCTGGTGACACCGGCGCGATGACAGGCGGCGGACTACCCGCTTGGAGCTGACCGACCACTGTTCCAGAGCCGCAGATGTCACCGGGACTCCTTGCTGTGCCTTCTACGTCTTGCAGGCGCCTTTCGGCGGACTGGCCATGAGACCCATTAGCATGTTTTTGCATTGTATACTCGCTGTCAGTCAATGGATGCATGCCTGTGACCAGTCGCTGCGTCCGCCTTTTGATTCTGCACGTCTAGGTTCAGACGGCGTACGATTCTGACATGTGTGCGCAGAGTTACGGCCAAAACAGTGGTTTTAGGCCGGTTTTAGGACAGCTCTTGGACTGCCGCGTGCGACACCCGCCGTGCGCCGCGGCAGGTATTTATGCCCTGGACCTTTCAGTTGTCATTTCTCTCTGCATATGCTATATTGAAGCATTTTGACACTGTGCATTGTGTCTCCTAGCCAAACCCTTGCCGTTGCGTGTACGGCCTGTGACTGTCGTCACCGTCAGACCAGGCACTGACGCCCGGTCAGCGGCTGTGTTGCTAGGAAGCTTCTACGCACTTTCTCATGGTATCAGAGCAGTGAGACAGTTCTCACTGAGCTG
>SZWC01002751.1:192471-209037 GCA_023375785.1 Penium margaritaceum
GACCAGGCACTGACGCCCGGTCAGCGGCTGTGTTGCTAGGAAGCTTCTACGCACTTTCTCATGGTATCAGAGCAGTGAGACAGTTCTCACTGAGCTGTGCAGCAGAGACGCAGCAGAGCAGCAGCAGTGAGAGTCACCGCTGCAGCAGAGTTCTCTGGGATCTGTTGGAGACGGCCGGTCGCCATCAACGTATCCCACCCACCACGTGAGATCGCAGCTGCAGAGGCAGCAGCAGCGGCGTCCACCGCCACGCAGAGGTGTGTGGCGGCCGCGGTGCATGCAGCCGCCCTCCCACAGCCGCAGCAGCAGAGCAGCAGCAGCAGAGGCGGCGGCGGCAGCAGTGCAGCAGCAGCGTGGCAGCAGCGGCGGCAACAGCAGCGCAGCAGCAGCGCCGGCAGCAGCAGCGCAGCAGCGACAGTGGCACAGCAGCAGCAGCGGCAGTCGCGCAGCAGCAGCAGCAGCAGCGCAGCCGCTGCTGCCACCGCTGCACACGCAACTACGCAGCTGCAGCTACAGCTGACAGCACAGTTGCAGCAGCAGCTGGGCGGAGGCTACTGCGCAGCTTCCGCGGAGCTGCCGCGCGCCACTGCGAAGCGACAGAACCGTGACAAGAAAAAAAAAAGGAGAGGGGACGAGCTGACGTCAGCATTGTTGATTGCTGACGTCATCAGGCGGTGCTGACGTCAGCAACCACTAGCTGACGTCAGCATCACACTTAGCCAAATTTTCACCCGGAAAGTCAAACGTTGCCAGCGTTTCAAATCCCCGAGAAACGCAGACGGGTTTGAAATCCGGCAAACTTGACCTGTCATCCCATAGTGAGCTGCGACATGAGTTCGCCCGACGACAAGGACAAGGGACCAGGCGATCCCTCCTCCTCTTCTTCAGGGGTATTGAGCCCTCGCTCGCAGGCCATTGAGGACCTGCACAGCCAGCAGGAGGAGATGCGTCATCTGCAGCGAAAGCAGACTGACGCGATCCGCACGCTGACTGAGCTCCTACGCCCTCAGTCCACGGCTCCTTCGCGGATTTCTGAGGGAGCTGCCGGCGTTGCGGCCACCACCCAGCACTCAGCTCAGGTGCCCTTGACAGGTGCCCCGCCTGCTTCACCTCCTGGTGTGGTTTCCCCACCACCTGCGGACCTCCTTGATGACGAGCCATTCATGCCAGGCTTCGAGGATGACTCCCTGGAGGGAGAGATTCGTCTTCTACAGGAGCGCCTCCGTCAGCTACAGACGAGTATCCAACCTCCACCTGTGTCCCCGATACGACCATCACCTGACTTCCCCGGTGATCACCCCCTTCCAGGAGTTTTCCCCGTCTCTCGCCCTCCTCCGCCTGCGGTTGCTCTCCCCACAGAGCGGCAGCCAAAGGACTTTGAGGCACCACCTCCACGGTACATCATCGAGGATGGATTTGACTGCTGGGAGATCCGGTTTCAGGTGTGGGCCACTTCCGAGGGAGTGTGGCCTTACTGCCACAGCCCATACCAGTCTACAGATCCAGCACAGGTGCTGACAGCAGCCCGGGCCATGCGAGGACTTCTCTACGCCATGCCACGCGAGACTGTCGTTGACTTCCGCTCCTTCCTCGGCGAGGCTGGCACAGGCACCGAAGCTGATCCTCGTGGAGGCTAGGATCTGGCATTGTCTCTACTGGCCGCAGAGACTCAGGCCACGCGTGCGTCACACATTCGTGCTTTCCACTCGCTCCGTCAGGGACCAGTGGAGCCTGCGGCGGATTACTGGCGACGTGCCATGCGTATCTACACCTGTCTGGGGACCTCAGGGGGCACACAACTGTGGGCGCTTCGGACGATCATGCTCGGAGTTTGCCTGGAGTACACCGACATATTCACACGGTACAGCGACGCTGCTCTCGAGCCTTTCTCAGCCACCCTGCAGCTGCTCCCTTGGGCCCATCAGCTTTTCCTCCAGGTGACGTCGGCCCGCGAGGCAGCAGTAGCACATCAGGAGACTTCCCTCGCTGCAGCAGTCCTCGCCTCACCACCATCTTCCCTCCTACAGTCACCCTCATCTACCTCCATCACGACCTCATCTTCCTCCTCCTCTTCGACCCCGTCTACACCCACGCAGACGCAGGGCGTTGCAGCAGCTGCCCAGGGGGAAGAAGAAGAATAGGAAGCGCAGATCGGGTCAGCAGCAGTCGTCATCCAGTAGTAGCAGTGGCCGTTCCGTGCACTGCTACAACTGTGGAGGTGCCCATCGCTACACCGAGTGCCAGCAGCCGCTTGACTGGGAGCGCATCACTCGCGGACTTCAGGCTGCCCATGCTGCTCGCACCGTGTCCGACACGGTGACCGCACACGGCGACCTCTGGACGCGCGGCGACCACAACTGTACCTGTTCCTGCATCCTCACCGGCGAGCAGTAGTGATCCAGACCCACGTGACCGTACCATCGCCGAGCTTCGTCATCTTCTGGCGCTTCGCTTTCAGGGAGGTGCGAGTGTGTTGTCATCGTCAAGTGGGTCACAGACTGCTTGTTTGTCCGTCCTCGTGACTCATGATGACACGTGTGCAGGAGCACAGTCCGCATGTGATGATGATGGGCCTGACTGCACTGACTGGATTCATGAGTCTCACCTTCGTGATGTACGTCTTTCCTTCCCACTGACGGCTCCGCGTCCCTCTGATGCCGAGTGTTCCATTGCTCGTTGTACAGTGACGTCCACCAGTCGTGACTCCGGTGGCACTTGGATCATCGATTCCGGTGCCACCCACCACATGCTGTGTCGTCGTAGTGACTTCGTGGTACTTGGTCCTGTCACGACTTTCCGTTCTGTTCGTATAGGCTCTGGTCAGTCCTTACCCGTCCACGGTGTTGCGGTTGTATGCTTTGATGGTCCGTCTGGCCCCCTGTATCTCTCTGTCGTGCTGTTTGAGCCTGATCTTGAGCTCAGTCTGTTGTCTGTGCGTGCCTGTACTCTGATGGGTCTCTCCGTTGAGCATACCGCTGATTCAGCGACTGTGACTGCTCTTGACACCCATAGCATTGTCCTGCATGCTTCAGTCATAGATGATTTGTACTGCATTGCTCGGCCCTCCTCCCCTTGCTCTCCCTCCTCCTCTGGTCGTGTTTTTGTCACTGGTGTTCTATCCCCGGAACACCAGCGGTTGCTTCAACGACGTCTGTGTCACGTGGGCTCCGACACTGTGTCGAAGCTCATCCGGACACAGCCCGCTCTTGGTCTTGACGTGGCTTCTTTCGAGAAGCCACCCAAGACCGACTGTCTTTTTTGTGCTCAGGGAAAGATGCACCGGTGCACTTACCCTGATTCGCGTTCCCGACCGCTGAGGCCCCTCGAGTTTGGGGGGGACCTCTCCGCCAGCGACCGTTTCTCGTCAGGCTGATGTGTCCGCTCGAGTCCCCTCTCGATCTCCAGCACTTGATGATCCGGCTATCATTGCCGTTGGTCCAAAGATCCCGCCTGCTCAGCCTGTTTCACACCCCATAGGTACCGCTGCTCTCATGCCTCCTCCTGCATCACCACCTGTGTCCACTGGCACCCCTGCTCCGGTGTCTGCCCCAGCCGAGCCCACTCCTGTCCCTACGTCGGCTGACACTCCTGCCTCAGTGTCCAGGCCAGCTTTGCCCGCTGTCACCTCCAGCTCAGTGTCCCCCACACACGCATCTCCTCGCACGACATCTCCGACTGCCTCGTCTCAGCCCTCACCAGCTGTGGTCGTACCTGTCCCTGTGGTCGTACTTGTTCCTGAGCCTAAGGTGCGCCCCTCGACCACAAGTTACTCCCGTGAGCCCGGTGGTCGCCTTCGACCACTGGATTCTGGAGCTCAGCGAGCGTCGGGTTCCGGACCCAGACGTTCCTCTCGCAGCATCGCGAGCGGCGATCCAGGCACAAAGGCCTTAGGCCTGAGTGTCCGCACTGAGCTTTCACAGGTACACCCAGCGTGCCCCATAGGGCACGACCTGGTCACTCGCGAGTTCCATATCGCCTGTGACGCAGCAGCTGATCTCGTGGCCGTTAGGCCTGACACTGAGGCGTGTGCACTTGCCACGCAGAGTTCCCCCTCTATGGAGCCTGACCCGGGCACATTAAGGGAGGCTTTCTCATTGCAGGATGCTGATGCCTGGCGAGCTGCTTACGAGGATGAGCTTTGCGCTATCCGAGAGCACGGAGTCTACGAGCTGGTCGACCTTCCCCCTCGGAGGAAGGCGATTTAGGTAAAGTGGGTCTTTTGCAAGAAAGTGAAGCCTGATGGCTCACTGGAACGCTACAAGGCCCGCTTGGTCGTCAAGGGGTTCTCTCAGATTGAGGGAGTTGATTACATTGACACCTTTGCCCCTGTCAGCCGCATGACCTCAGCTCGAGCTTTGTTCGGTGTAGTGGGTCAGCATGACTGGGAACTACACCAGATGGATGTGAACAACGCGTTCCTCCATGGCTCTTTGAATGAGGAGATCTACGTGGCTCAGCCACCAGGCTTTGAGGACCGTGACAAGGTCTGGCGCTTTTGCAAGTCCTTGTACGGCCTCAAGCAGTCTCCACGGTGTTGGAACCGGGAGATCACTTGCACCTTGACTGGCGCAGGATACGTACAGAGCGAGGCACCCCCCTCACTCTTCATCCTACCGACACCCAAGCGGTTTACCGCCATCCCGGTCTATGTTGATGACCTTCTGATCACGTCTCCATCGCTAGAGGCCGTGAAAGAGGCCAAGGCTGTCTTGCAGACCGCCTACAGGATGAAGGACCTCAGTCCTGCATCGGTGTTTCTCGGTATGGAGATCGTGCGAGATCGCATACATCGGACACTGTTGCTGCATCAGGCCCGATACGCACGAGTCATGGGGGAGCGCTTTAGTGATCTCCTTGGTGCAGTGCCCACTGCTTCCACACCACTCACACCTGATGGGCAGGATGCCCTGAAGGTGGATGACCCTACACAGCTGGGGGGACAGTGGATGTGACCTTGTACCTCCGTCTTATCGGATCTCTCATGTACCTGGCCACTACCACGCGTCCCGACATCGCGTTCGTCGTCAACCTCCTCGCTCAGTTCTCGCAGGCTCCACGTGCAAGAGCTCTTCACGCGGCTGTGCGAGTGGTACGGTACGTGGTCTCCACGCCGTATCTCGGACTCTGCTTTCCTCGCCAGTGTTCGGTGGTCCTTGACGGCTACACTGACAGCGACTAGGCTTGGAGCCCTGACGGGCGCAGTCGCACTGGGTACGTGTTTCTGCTCGGTGGTACCGCTTTGTCTTGGCGAAGCGGGAAGCAGGGCTGCATCGCACGTAGCTCGTCAGAGGTAGAGTATGTGGCGTTGGGGGCAGGGGCTGCTGAGGCAGTTTGGCTGCAGCGCTTGTTTCTTGAGCTTGGGCAGTCAGTACCCGCCATTGTGCTGCGTTGCAACAACCAGAGTGCTCTCGCCATTGCAGAGAACTCTGGTGTTTTTCATGCTCGCACAAAGCACATTGCGGTTGAGCATCACTTCGTTCATGATCTCGTGGAGCGACGCGTGATCTCCATCATGTGGGTTGGCACTGACTTGCAGCGTGCTGATTTCTTGACGAAGGCACTTGCCCGCGGAAAGTTCTTGGTGGCCATTCGTTCTGTTGGGCTTCGCCCCGTGCGTGACAGTGGTTGAGTGTGGGATGTACGTTTGCATCTCATCTGTCTGTGTCACCCACTATGTGGTTGTACCAGTGCTGCACGCGTATGGACATGCGTACCATCGGGTCATGGGGGAGTGTTGTGCTTTGTGCCGTTCCTGTACAGTTTACTGTGACCACTGGGCCGTGTCCATACTCGTGCAGATCCCCGAGGCAGGCGGCCCTGGTGACAACGGCGCGACGACAGGCGGCGGACTACCCGCTTGGAGCTGACCGACCACTGTTCGAGAGCCCCAGATGTCACCGGGACTCCTTGCTGTGCCTTCTACGCCTTGCAGGCGCCTTTCGGCGGACTGGCCATGAGACCCATTTGCATGTTTTTGCATTGTATACTCGTTGTCAGTCAATGGATGCATGCATGTGACCAGTCGCTGCGTCTGTCTTTTGATTCTGCACGTCTAGGTTCAGACGGCGTAGGATTCTGACATGTGTGCGCAGAGTTACGGCCAAAACAATGGTTTTGGGCCGGTTTTAGGACAGCTCTTGGACTGCCGCGTGCGACACCCGCCGTGCGCCGCGGCAGGTATTTATGCCCTGGACCTGTCAGTTGTCATTTCTCTCTGCATATGCTGTATTGAAGCATTCTGACACTGTGCCTTGTGTCCCCTAGCCAAACCCTTGCCGTTGCGTGTACGACCTGTGACTGTCGTCACCGTTTGACCAGGCACTGACGCCCGGTCAGCGGCTGTGTTGCTAGGAAGCTTCTAATCACTTTCTCAGGAAGGATAGGAACACATCCTGATTGTTCACATTCGCTAGTGGCAATATCTGGAGATGTATGAGAATTACTATCTGATGGGGACTGTGGCGCGACAGGTCTCATCCTTGAAGGAGAATTTGAGAGAGTCTCAGCACTAGACAACAGGGACACTATACCTCCTAAATGCAGTAGATTTCATCACGACAATACTCAAGAATAAGCATGCACACCCAAGGGGTACGTTGTCAGCATTCCGTCCAACAATTAGCTCGTGATGCTGCCCGCTACAAGAAATTCTGTAAACTAACAGTGGGTGTCACGGAGAACATATGATATTTGAGAAGCTTCATGCAAACTGAACATAATTCCAGAGAGAGATATGAAATGACAAGTCCACAGAATAAATACCTGCCGCGGCGCACGACAGGTGTCGCACGCGGCAGTGCAAGGTCTGTCCTAAAACCGGCCCAAAAACACTATTTTGGCCGTAACTCTGCGCAGACAAATCAGAACGCTACGTTGTCTGAACCTAGAGATGCAGAATCTCAAGCTGGACGCTACGACTAGTCTGGCAGCTGCTGGTGGATGGAGCCACCACTCGTCGGTGCTCCCGTGCCAGCTGCGTCCGCATCAAGGATAGTGTCGTCGCGCTCTCCTGTAGCGCTGCTCTCCCTGCCGTCGCTCATGACAGGTGGAAGCCACACACACCAACACTCCCCCTGGCTGACGCAACTGTCAACATAATGATGTCTGAGCGAGGGTAAGAGATGATGGCTCAGGGAACCAATCATCGCGAGCACTGATCAAGCATACCACAGCACAGGGTCTCCTCGTGACAATGGTGCATCCCACCAAATGCCCGGGTCTCGACCATGCACGAAGTGAATCACACACCTACGTGTCAAACATCAAGCAAGAGAGACAGAGAAACAGGTCTCCTCATGACCCCGGAAAAGTGTCTCCGGGTGCCCGGGTCTCGACCACATCATGCATGGATCATACATAACACATGTATGCAATGGGTCTCCACGTCACACCGGTAGAACTCAACAGGTGCGCGGGTCTCGACCACCATAACCTAGCATGGATCATACATAACACATAGAGGCAATGGGTCTCCACATCACACCGGTGAAACTCACCAGNATACCACAGCACAGGGTCTCCTCGTGACAATGGTGCATCCCACCAAATGCCCGGGTCTCGACCATGCACGAAGTGAATCACACACCTACGTGTCAAACATCAAGCAAGAGAGACAGAGAAACAGGTCTCCTCATGACCCCGGAAAAGTGTCTCCGGGTGCCTGGGTCTCGACCACGTCATGCATGGATCATACATAACACATGTATGCAAGGGGTCTCCACGTCACACCGGTAGAACTCAACAGGTGCGCGGGTCTCGACCACCATAACCTAGCATGGATCATACATAACACATAGAGGCAATGGGTCTCCACATCACACCGGTGAAACTCACCAGGTGCGCGGGTCTCGACCAGCATAACCTGGACCATAGCATCGTGCTGCACCCTAAGTAACCTCGCTGTCCTCAAAAGATATCAGACCAAAGTCCACACACCAACACTCCCCCTGGGCTGCAGAGGCTGATAGTATGAGCAAAGCTGATGGCTGCTCCCAACACAATCCGTGAGGAAGGAGCGCGGCTCCCCCATGGCCACATACCCCTGCACAGCAATAGCAAGGGTGACAACGATGCTGGTGGGATGTGTCCGCACAGAGCCTCACCCCGGAGCGGCGTCGTCACTGTCATCGTCATGGCTGTTGTAGTCATCACTACTGTCGTCATGTGCTGATGTGACTGGTGCAGCGCTGAGGGCCTCCTCCAACTATATCGCCTCCCGTATGCATGCAAGCTGCTGTGCTGCATGCTACCACACGGACTGCGCTGCGTCGAGACGCGTGTGCAGTTCGTCGAGCTCAGCTGCGGCAGCCTACCGGCTAGCTGCATCTACCGCGTGCAGGCAGTCACTCGCGGAATGAATCTCATGGTGGACCTCCATCATGTGCACGTCGGCGCGAGTCACTGCCTCCTGCATCCTCGTCTCCTCGTCGCGTAGGAAGCTCTCCACGCCAATAGGCGACTCAGCTGCTGCCTGATCACCAGCTGCTGGCAGGGGGTCGTCACCACTGAGCGCGTCCGCATCCGTAGCAGCTGCACCAGAAGGGGGTGGTGCTGAAGCGTCACTGGCTGCTGCTGACACACTCGACACTCGGGTGTCAGGTGGCCAGACGTCGTCATCCGTCGGTGTATCCACCGCTACAACGTCGTCGCTATCATCGGGAACCCATACACCCTGCAGAAACGCCGAGCTCCTGGTGCACAACCAATCGTCCACCTGCTGCTGTGCGTCCGCCCGTCGCCAATGTGCATCGTGTAGGGACCACTCCGCAGCCTCAAGACGGGTGTGCACATCCTCCATGCACATCTCAGCAACCTGTCGTGCAGAAGTATCTGTAGTGTACCAACGGCTGCTGGCCTGCCGAAACTCGGCCATGAGACTCTGCACGTGCGCCTCTGCTCGAGCCACCACTGCCTCATGCTCGTCGACCGTAGAGTGTAGGCGCTCGGGTATAGGAACTGTAGTTCAGACGAGCATAGCTATGTCATCGGCTGAAACCGCCATGGTGTCAACGACACCGGTCAGGGTAGCGGGGTGTCGGATGTCTGCAGCTCCCTCTGCATCCTCCATGTCGCACACGCGAACGTCTGCTCTCATCGAGAGGCTATCGCGTGCTCTACCCGCAGCTACTGCAAGAACGGCAGCGCACTGGGCCTCTATGTCTGCCTCCGACCCTGCGTCCGACCGCTCCACGACGGACGAGTGGTCCTCATCGAGGAGGTGTACCTCATCCTGGCAATCAATCACCTCCTCCTGCTGCCCAGCACTATCTGCCAGAACCACCTGGGTGTCTGCTGTGGGCCGAGCATCAGCATCTGTATCATCTGCTCTTGCTGCTGCTGCTCCTGGCACCATGGCAGCTGTCTCCACACCAGCTAATGCAGGAGCGTGCGCATCGTCAGGCGCAGCTCCGGCATCGGCCGTCGTCACGTCACCCGCCAAAACATCAATGATCACCAACTCCATCCTCGACTCTGACTCAGCATGGGACCAATCCTCCTCTGACGAAGAGTCTCCGTCACAGCGATCCGCCTCGATCATCCAGCACTGTAGAGTAGTCGCATCACCAATGCCGAGCTCCGCCGCGGTCGTCAGCGGACACACCATCCCCCCCACGACTGGCACCTCGGCAGGAGCTGTGGGGACTCCGCAGACCAAACCGTGGACAGGAGACGAGGGGATCTCGTCACCTGAGACTCCTCCCAGAGACGCGTCTACTGCCAATGTCCCGTCAGTAGCACTGACTGCAACTGGTGCTACTGTCACGACGTCAATGGCGGCCGACACACCCACTGCCTGGACGTCTGGTGACACTCCACTGGTCACCAGTGTAGCGGAACGGACGTCTGCTCCACATGTGCCGCCTGACACCGCTACTGCTACTACTGCCTCATCCACTGGTACTACCCCACCTGCCTCTGTGGTCTCTGCTGCGTCAACTGTAGTCTCCGAATCGACGTCGGACCACTCGTCAGATGGCTCGTCCTCACTGAGAGCACCCTGTCGTAAAGCATCGTCTGTCGCATCCCTCATGCACTCGCCGGTGGGCGTCAGCGAACACTCCATCCTCCCCTCGACCGACGCACCGGTAGAAGCTGCGAAGGGGTGCCGTGCCAACTTTGCAACTTGGGAGGAAGGAGTCAGCTCCGTGGTGACGTCTGCCGCTGCTGCGTCTGCTACTGCCTCCTGCACACGTCTCGCCAAACTTGCTATCTGTCGCCTCGCGTGTCGAGTCCGAGAACGACGATGGCAAGCCGAAGAGACTACCCCAGAAGTGGAGGGGTCACTGGTCGGAATGACTCCAACTGCCTCCAGCACAGAGCGTAGGGTGTGAGATGTAGAGCTCAGGTCGGGGGGCGTGGCATCGTCAGGTGATGACACTGACGGAGGTGAGGATGACGAGGAAGAGGAAGGAGTCTGCAATGGCATGGCGGTAACAACCCGCTCAGAGACCACATGATCTGTGAGTTGTTGCACCATGCGCTTTAGACCCTGGAGCTCAGCGTACAGCACTGCCACAGCTCCGTTGAGGGGCGCTACGGTATCGACCGATAGCGTCCTGAGATCAGATGGAGGAGAAGGGAGACAGGATCGCATCCAGTTCGGCCGCCACCCGGCAGGGCGGTGGCGACACTGGCGCCAGCCATGGTGCCGGTCGCCACAGTAGTAGCACGCAAAGCCACTGGACACATGAGGTGTGTGCCATGGCTGCAACTGCCAGGGTGCCTGCAGTACCCAGGTTAGGAAGGTTCTAGGAAACTTCTCATGGTATCAGAGCAGTGAGACAGTTCTCACTGAGCTGCGCAGCAGAGACGCAGCAGAGCAGCAGCAGTGAGAGTCACCGCTGCAGCAGATCTTCTAGGACCTGTTGGAGACGGCCGTTCGCCGTCCGCGTACTCCACCCACAACGTGAGATCGCAGCTGCTGAGGCAGCAGCAGCAGCGCGTACCGCCACGCAGAGGTGTGTGGCGGCAGCGGTGCGTGCAGCCGCCACTTCCCCCCACAGCCGCAGCAGCAGCAGCACCGGGTGGCAGCAGCAGTCGTTTCTGGCTGGGTATTCTGACAAGAAGAAAAAAAAAGAAAAAAAAAGGGGTAAGCAGCTCGCAGCAGCAGCTCGCTCGCAGCAGCAGCTCGCAGCGAGAATCGGCGGCTGCGAGCAGCAGCAGCTCGCGGCGGAAGCAGCAGCGAGCAGCGGCAGCGGCAGCGAGCAGCACCAGTGGCAGCAGCAGCCGCGGGCAGCAACAGCAGCGCGGCGACAGCAGCAGTAGCATTGCGCGAGCTGTAGCGCCAGCAGCAACAGCAGCAGCAACAGCATTGCAGCAGCAGTAGCAGCATTGCAGCAGCAGCAGAAGCAGCTACAGCAGTGGCGTGCATCAGGCGCAGCGGCAGCCATAGCAGCAGCGGCGGCGGCGAGCAGCTGCAGCAGCTGCTGTAGTAGCATTCGCAGCAGCAGCAACAACAGGCAACAGCCGCAGCAACACCCGCAACAACAGCAGCAGCAGGCAGCAGCAGCAGTTGCTGCAGCAACCGCAGCAGCAGTTGCTGTTGCAGCTGCTGCTGTCGGGCCTGAGGGGGACCCGACGCGAGGGACCCCGCCCAAGAGGGGAGGGGGGGTCCGGTCGGTCGGGCCCGTCGTGCCCCCGGAGGGCGCGACAGCGCCGGCCAAGCGCCGGCGCTTGAGCCGGCGCGTGCCGGCGAGACGTCGCCCCCCCGCCGGCTGAGAGGGGCTGGGGAGGCCGACGGGCGGCCTCCGGCCGGCCGCACGCCTGGGGGGGAGCGAGCCTCCCCCTCCATTGTGCTCGCCGCGAGGGTCGAGCCAAACCGGAAAAAAAAAGGAGAGACCAAGAGAAGAGAGGGGGGGGGGNTTCACCTTTTAAGTGTGGCCCAAGGCCACCACCGTCGACTGACGACGGAACCCGCAGTAGCAGCAACCGTTGCGAGATTTGCAACGGTAGCAGCAGCAGCGAAGGTGGCTTGAGGCCACAGCCGTCGGCTGACGACGGCACCCGGTGCAGCATTAGCACCGAAGACGACTTGAGTTTGCACACTTGAGTCGCACAGCAGCGCACCACTAGCGCGGTGGTGACCGTCCTCGTGACGGCGTCGTAGCACATCTGAGAGATTGTGCTTCGATCGCTCACCTCCCCTTGTGGCCTTGTGCCAGTGTGAGCAAGTGTTGTATGCACTCACCCACGCCGAGCTCCTGAGATGAGCACACTTGCGTGGACATGGGCGCAGCCGGCGCCGTGGCTTGCACCGAGACCACAAACGTGGCAGACACCGCAAAGCACCCCGACAAGCACCCAGGGCGTCGTGGCAGCTCTCTGGCAGCTGCTGGTGGATGGAGCCACCACTCGTCGGTGCTCCCATGCCAGCTGCGTCCGCATCAAGGATAGTGTCGTCGCGCTCTCCTGTAGCGCTGCTCTCCCTGCCGTCGCTCGTGACAGGTGGAAGCCACACACACCAACACTCCCCCTGGCTGACGCAACTGTCAACATAATGATGTCTGAGCGAAGGCAAGAGATGATGGCTCAGGGAACCAATCATCGCGAGCACTGATCAAGCATACCACAGCACAGGGTCTCCTCGTGACAATGGTGCATCCCACCAAATGCCCGGGTCTCGACCATGCACGAAGTGAATCACACACCTACGTGTCAAACATCAAGCAAGAGAGACAGAGAAACAGGTCTCCTCATGACCCCGGAAAAGTGTCTCCGGGTGCCTGGGTCTCGACCACGTCATGCATGGATCATACATAACACATGTATGCAAGGGGTCTCCACGTCACACCGGTAGAACTCAACAGGTGCGCGGGTCTCGACCACCATAACCTAGCATGGATCATACATAACACATAGAGGCAATGGGTCTCCACATCACACCGGTGAAACTCACCCGATGCGCGGGTCTCGACCAGCATAACCTGGACCATAGCATCGTGCTGCACCCTAAGTAACCTCGCTGTCCTCAAAAGATGTCAGACCAAAGTCCACACACCAACAATATGTTGCCATAGGCCACTGCTTGAGTGTGTGCTGTTGCTAGCAGAGTGTGCGAGCTTCACTATAGATGGTTGTTCTCGTTTGAGACAGAGCTCCAGCGCCGTTGCAAGTCTCCTGTACATGTATGAGGTAGCAAACATGTGGAGCAAGATGAGAGGACATTACAAGTGTGATGATGGACCATCACACTTGTAATGTCCTCTCATCTTGCTCAACATGTTTACCACCAAAACGAACCACAAACACTAACGCAACCTGCACTCATCGCGTCTGTTGCTTCAAATTGAAACACATTGAGAGCCCAAACTGAGTACTGTTACTTTTGTGACGTAGAGCACACAGTGAGGCCGGGTGTGGCCAGGTCGCTGATCCATCGTGGCCACGTGTCAAGGCTCTCCGAGTGAGTGAGAACACCGCACTTGGCTCACCGCCGGCGAGTCCGGCGTGATCCCCCGGTGGTGGCCAGGTCCCGCGTGAGTGGCTCGGTTGATCGGCACAGTCCAATGTGCAAGCATTTGGCCCTCAATGACCCTCTCGTAAGTTTTTCCTGTCTTGTTACTCCATCTCATTTCCATGAAAGCGACCTCCCAATGGCTTCCCTGTGAGCAACATTGTCCCACGTGTGTCTTCTCCTTCTCTCCCTCTCACCTATCCTCTCCACCTGCATATTGTGTATGCTGCATGTTTTGAGCAAGTGAAGATAGCTGCTACTCAGCATTCAATGGACAGATGTCCGCCGGTTGTTTTCTGGTGTACTGTTGACAGATGTGTGAATCTCTTCTCTCACGTTCGGAGGATGTAACCACCCCTCTTTCATGTTCCCCTCAGTTTGGAGTGAAGTGCAGTGTCTTCAAAATGAGTAACCACGCACCATTGAAATCGGGGGCTTGCAAAGGTCTGACACATTAGCCGTTCAGCTGGCACGATATCCAAAGACAATGCGTTTTGCATACCGTGGCTGCAACCTTCAGCAGTGTATGGGGGGTGAAAAGTTTGCAGCTGATGGGCACTTGAACCACACTGGGTACCCTCTTTCGATTGAATTACATACAGCACGGAAACAACCATGGATTTGTAGTCGGCACTGGAGTTGTAAGAGGATGTGGAGCAGTCCATCAAGCCAACTTGTCCCATTAGCTGCTGCAGAGCGCGCATTCGAACTTCAAGGCCCAGCGACATGGCTCTCGACCTTGCAGTACATTGGAATGCAGTGCACCCCTTCGATGTGTCAACACCTGCAACCCTCCTGCCATCTGTTGCGTAACCAGCACCACGAAAGTCTTCAAAGGCAGAACACCCATCCAACTCGCGAACCGTCTCCACCTAAGAGGAGGCTTGCAGGTGGGGATATGTCCCTACCCACCCTGGCGGCCCAACTGAAGGACAAAATTCGGGGCCAGGTAGTCCACGGGAGTGAGCGGGCTCATCTTCTCTGTGCGTCCCGTCACAGTGCACTGGCGAAAGTCAACACTCCCAGACGCAGAGGAGCCTCTGGCGCCAGGCGAGGCTCTTCCGCCCCTCTTTCCTCCATCCAATTCTCCCTGTGAAGTCTTCTCTCACTCCGACAAACATCACACTGTTTCTGTGGACGTACAAGACCCCACCCCTCACATCCAACCATTTGTGGCTGCAGCCATTCCCAAAACGCACACTCTCTACCGTCTTCCCCCTAATTCTGCCGCCGGACACAAATCAGCTGCTTGGACCACAAAGCAGCCATACACGACAACACTGCTCCACAGCAGCGCATGCCAACCCTACACCCACAACACGCCTTGCCATGCATGCACCGTGTTGAAGGCACACTCACAGTCCTCGTCACACCAACACCAACACCACTGCCCTTGCAATTCATGTGCCGCAATCCGCCCACCTCCCACTGTCACCACTCGCGGGAGCAAACGTTTCTGAAGCCCATGTCCGCGCCATCCAACCACTCCTGGTACACACGCACCGTGCCCAGACCACCCAGAATGATGCCGCTCAGACCGATCGTACCTCCCAGCAGAAAAATAATAATCGACGCCTTTCCGGATCGGATAACATACGCACGCACGACTGTAAGGCCAGTGAAAGCAGCCACAATGGCGAGACCGCAGAAGTAGGAGGCTACTTCGATGGGGATGCGACCCAGCAGGTAGAACTCAAGCACTGAGAGAGAGGACGAGAACAGGACGATGAAGGTCGATGTGGNGCCCACCTCCCACTGTCACCACTCGCGGGAGCAAACGTTTCTGAAGCCCATGTCCGCGCCATCCAACCACTCCTGGTACACACGCACCGTGCCCAGACCACCCAGAATGATGCCGCTCAGACCGATCGTACCTCCCAGCAGAAAAATAATAATCGACGCCTTTCCGGATCGGATAACATACGCACGCACGACTGTAAGGCCAGTGAAAGCAGCCACAATGGCGAGACCGCAGAAGTAGGAGGCTACTTCGATGGGGATGCGACCCAGCAGGTAGAACTCGAGAACTGAGAGAGAGGACGAGAACAACACGATGAAGGTCGATGTAGCGCCCACTACTTGCGGCGGCAGGCCCAACTCCAGCAGCACAGGACCCATGATCATGCCGCCACCTATGCCCAGCAGCCCTCCCACAGTGCCTGCCAGCAGTGCGTATGATGGGTACAGCAGCACCTGCACCATATGCGCAAGCGCATGAGTAGAAAACCAAGGCAACGACGCTATGTGAACACACAGCTGCTTCCATGAACAGCGCACAAGCACGCAGACCGGCCTGAGGCAGCACGCCAGAGGAGAGGAGAAGCTGTGAGGGGTGGCAGCATGTGCAGTGCTAGGTAACGAACAACCGCAGTTGCACTCCCCCAGACAAGATCAGTGAGCCAGCACGTCAAGAGACAGTCTGCCCGTGGCAACGAGATGAACAGTAAGGCCCACCACCATGTTGCCAACGCCAGTTGGCAGTGGCTGCGCGCCACGTGGAGTGAGAGACAAATGGGGGTAAGAAACGGAGACCAGATCATGTGCCACTGCCACAGGTAGACCTCACACTGAAGTGGCATGGCCTGGTAAGGGAAGCGTGGCATGGCAGGGAGACAGCACCACGCACACAGCACAGCACAATGCGGAAAGCTTACTCCCACAAAAGAAACGAGAGTGGGAGTCCGGCAAGATGGGGTGTGCACTGTGCATGACAAGTGGGGTGCATCTGCAGCGTGGCACGATTCGGACACAAGATGGTGTGGCTCTCTCACCTCCTTGGCGTTCCATTGCACGTCACCCTCAGAGTACGGCCCCAGCCTGTGGTCGCCTGTGAGGCGCTGCTTGTGCTCCTCGTACAGCCGTGTTGCGCCTATTGCCGTAGCGATGAGCGAGATGGGGATCTGCAGCGCACACAAGTACAGTCAAGATGTTGCTCTTAGCAACTGCACACTCAGCGCTTGAGTAGCAACGAGACTGGTGCTTGAGTAGCAACAAGACTAGTGCTTGAGTAGAAACAAGATTGGTGCTTGAGTAGCAACAAGACTGGTGCTTGAGTAGCAACAAGACTGGTGCTTGAGTAGCAACAAGACTGGTGCTTGAGTAGCAACAAGACT
>SZWC01002752.1:11446-18946 GCA_023375785.1 Penium margaritaceum
ATACCATACCATACCATACCATACCATACCATACCATACCATACCATACCATGCCATACCATACCATATAATACCTTGTGTTGAAATTTACATACCAGGATCTTTAGGAGTCTTCAGATACAGTACCCTGATAGGTCAACTTTCTCAATCCTCTACTGAACTATCGGTAATACTCCCTCATACACGTGTTACTACTCACACACACACAGGCACTCTTGCCTGAATAATGTCACTGACTGTGCGATTCAAGAAGGTGAGCTGAAGGCACAGTTATATGACTCGTCTCACAAGCTTTCCAACGGTACCAAGCTTACTCAGAATGGTTACACACAGACGAAGTAATAGCAAATACAAAACTACAGCTACTTGTATGTCTGTACTAACTAAGAGCAAAGAAGTACAAGTGTTGAGTAGTCCGGTATCCTTGTGTCTTCGGGTTCTCAGCCACAAGATCTGCCGGACACCGCTCGATGATCTCTGATCATAGGCAGACCGAGGTTGGCAGATGCCCAGCGTCCTCAATGCGATCCACGGACGAGATCGTCCGGATCTGCGGTAGCCTCTCGTAGTCGCCGATCTCTCGGCCGGTTGTCTCGAGATGACGGGACTGCACCTCTTGACTCGGCGACGGCCGCGATTCTCCCAACTGCCTTTGCGCGATTCATGAGCGCAGGATCCATCTTTAGAAAGAGCAGTGTCTTGTGCATGCTCCTGTTCTTCGCCACATCAGCAAACTCAGGGTCGAGAGGAGCTCATGCTGGCACTCTCGCTTTGTCTGCCGAACCACACGCCCTGTTTGTCCAAAACCTGTCCACATATATGTCGTCCGGTGGAGTTGTTCTATCAGCTCTCTGGAGCTCCCATAGGATGAGTAGAGAGAGTAGGGCTGCAGATGGATGGATCAGTGGGACGCCTAAAGAGGCCTTCCCACAGCCATACCATGCCCTGCCATGTAGGATAGACAGGAGGGTCGAGAGAGAGAGATGGGGATCTCTCTCTCTCGGCTCTCTTGCTTTTCCTTTTGTTGATGTTTCGCCGAGCCCAGTAGATCAGTAGATGAAGAGGATCGGACGGTTGCCTTTTTTCCAACATTCCCCCCCTTGTCGATCCAGTGCTGAGGAAGATGGAGGCGACAAGTAAAAAAAGAGAAGAAGCCCCCCGGGAGAAGAGAGCCGGTAGGATGGGGGGTGACGAAGAGAAAAAGAGTACAGGGCAAGGCACGGGAATGCGCGGTAAGAGAATTCCCCCCAGGGCGAACCGAGCCTCGCGGAGAGAGAAAAAAAAGATAGGACCAGAGCAGTAAGACGCGGAGTGGACAGTGGGCTGGAGGGAACGTTTTAGCCCGGGCAACGCCCCCGACGGCTTAGAATTAACTCGGTCCCCAACTGCACACCCCACCCGGACGAGAAGGTGTGGGCCCCCTCCCCCGCATCCGGCCCGCAGGGTGAGCCCGACATCGGCGGCCCACCCATGGGGGTCTGAGAGAGAAGACAGAAAGAACAGCATATAGACGGAGAGAAAATGCGGTTTGGAGCGGCGTGGCGCCGGCAGTGAGCAAGTCAGGGGGAGAGGGCGTTGTCGTGTTGCGAGGAGCGAAGTGCGAGGAAGGGAGAACGCAGCGAGGGAGAGGATAACGGCAGGCAGCAGCAAAAGGAAGGTGGAGAAAACGGCCGTGCACAACTCGCATCCGTGCCAATGCCTCATGTGGGGGGCACAGAAACGGGTAGCGATGACGGTTCCACCGAGGGCACTCTTCGTCCGTTCCAACGCCTCATACGGGGGGAACGGAAGGAGAGCTGCGGGGACAAGCAACAGCAGGAGAAGAGGCAGGAGAGAGAGAGAAGAGGCGCCAGGGAGAGTCAGGACGAGGAGAGCAGACCCATACGAGTACAGTGATGAGCATGACGATCGGCAGAGAGGGCTTTAGTGAAGATGTCAGCAGTTTGATCGACGGTAGGAAGGTAGTGCACGACGACCTCACCCTCGGCAACGGCATCGCGAACATAATGGTACTGGCGACGAACATGCTTGGTGCGGTCATGAAGAACTGGGTCCTTAGAGAGGGCGATAGCCCCTTCGTTGTTACAGTGGATGGGCGTGGGCTCGAGTTGATCGAAGCCGAGCTCGCTTAGAAGCATACGAAGCCAGACCGCCTCTCTGGTGCATGCGCTCTCGGCAATGTACTCAGCTTCTGTGGAGGAGAGGGCGACCACAGATTGCTTCTTGCTATGCCAGCTGACGGGTCCACCATTGAGAAGAAAGACATAGCCAGAGGTGGAGCGGCTGGTGGTGTGATCACCAGAGAGATCAGCATCGCAGAATCCCTGGAGAACATTGTTGCCAGAGGAGTAAGGAATCGCAAGGGAAGCGGATCCACGAAGGTAGCGAATGCTGCACTTGGCGGCCACGACGTCAGCAGCAGTGGGGCGCTGACAGCCTTGACTGAGGAGGCCAACAGCAAAGGAGAGATCAGGTCTGGTAGCCACGGAAGAGTACATCAGCGAGCCCACCATGCGTGGAAAATCTTGGACATCTGCTGAGAAGGCCAAGGGTATGACGGTGGTGACTGGTTTGGTAAGACCATGATCCTTGGAGAGTGGTGTAGGTTGGGAAGTGGATGCTCCAAGTCCAAATTTGTCAGCCACACATTGAGCGTAAGTAGCCTGAGTGATGTGACGTGACCGTGCAGAAAGTCATGGATGATTTGAATTCCAAGGTAGTACTTGAGAGGTCCCATATCAGTCACTCAAAGCGACGGGAAAGCTGCTGTTTGAGAGTATCCAGAACAGAGAGTGATGGTCCAAATAGAATAAGGTCGTCCACGTAGAGGATGACGCCGAGTAGGTTGGATCCTCCACGAAAATACACGGAGTGATCAGAGTGCGGACGTTGGAGACCTTGGACCAGGAAGAATTCGTGGATCTTGAGATTCCACTGTCGCGGAGCTTGCTTGAGGCCATATAGGGACTTGTTGAGTTTGCAGACATAGTCATGGTGATCCGGTGACTCAAAGCCTTCTAGTTGAGTCATGTAGATGACTTCCTTAAGGTCACCATTAAGGAAGGCACTCTTGACATCCATCTGATGAAGGTGCCACTTGTTGTTGACGGCCAGAGAGAGAATCACCCTGATGGATGAATACTTGGCAACTGGTGCAAAAGTGTCTTGGTAGTTGACTCCAAGAACTTGACTGAAGCCGCGCGCGACAAGTCGTGCCTTGTGATGATCAGGTCTACCTGCACTGGTGAGCTTTGTCTTGAGCACCCACTTACACGTGACAATGGGCGTGCTGGGTGGTCGAGGGACCAGATCCCATGTGTGTTGTTTTTGAAGCTGAGAAAACTCCCCTTGAGCTGCTTGGCGCCATAGGTCTGCGTTTGGACGACGCATAGCATCTTTGAAGCTGGTGGTGTCCACCACTTGTGTGAGTAGTGCTGTGTGGTCAAGCTCGTCGTCTGCAGAGGGCTTGATTGTAGACAGAAAACCGAGTTGAAGAAACGTCGGGGGTGTGGTAAGTCTTGCCGGTCGCCGTAGCCCTGACTGTGACGGGGTGTTGGACGTGTCTTTCTGTGAAGCAGCAGGAGCATGATGATGTTCCTCTGGAACCACAAGAGGAAGGACGCCAGCGTGATCATCGGGTGTTGGATCAACAGAGAATTTGTGCAGAGGTGGTGGCGTTCTTTCAATGTAGACAATGGGTGTAACTGCTGGTGGTATTGTATCATGTGCACGGTTGAAGAAGCTTTCATCGAAGATGGGCTGCCTGCTGTGAATTACTCGTTTGGAGTCTGGATCCCAGAGTCAATAGATGTCGCGTGTCTCATATCCAAAGAGGATACAAACTTTAGACCGTGGGTCCAATTTGGAGCGCTCTTCTGGGCAGATCCAGGCATGTGCTGTGCATCCGAAAATACGGATGTACCCCGGATAGGGCTTATGTCCGGTCCATGCTTCATAGGGTGTGGAGGTACCTGCAGGCAGCTTAGTCGTGGGAAGGCGATTTGTGATATATGCTACAGTGTGAAGAGTTTCAGCCTAGAATGCGGATGAGAGCCCGGCCGTATGAAGCATAGTCCGAACTCTTTCAACTAGAGTCTGATTCATCCTTTCGGCTTTTCCATTCTGTTGTGGAGTGTATGGCACTGTGGTTTGATGCTGAATGCCTCTTTCATCGTAGAAGGCCTTGAGGTTGCGGTTGACAAACTCTGTTCCGTTGTNTGTGCATCCGAAAACACGGATGTGCCCCAGATAGGGCTTATGTCCGGTCCATGCTTCATAGGGTGTGGAGGTACCTGCAGGCAGCTTAGTCGTGGGAAGGCGATTTGTGATATATGCTACAGTGTGAAGAGTTTCAGCCTAGAATGCGGATGAGAGCCCGGCCGTATGAAGCATAGTCCGAACTCTTTCAACTAGAGTCTGATTCATCCTTTCGGCTTTTCCATTCTGTTGTGGAGTGTATGGCACTGTGGTTTGATGCTGAATGCCTCTTTCATCGTAGAAGGCCTTGAGGTTGCGGTTGACAAACTCTGTTCCGTTGTTAGTTCGGATCTTCTTCACGGTCAGGCTGGTTTCGTTTTCAACTTGTCGAACCCAGGTTTTGATTTCTTCGACATCATCAGATTTGAAGCGGAGAATCCGAGTACAGACCATGTGTGAATAACCGTCCAAAATGACGAGGAAATAGTGCTTGTTGGAGAGGGAGCCTTCCTTGATATAGCATAGATCCATGTGGACGAGCTCCAGGCACGCATGAGTCCCATGTGACAAGAGTGTTTGAAAAGACGCTCGATGTTGTTTGCCTGTGATGCAGCCACCGCACATGGGTGCTTCTTTGTCTTGCAGCAGGCTGTCTGGAAGATCATGCGTAACTGAATCTGCAGCCATTTTTGTTAGAGTTGAATAGCTGACATGCACCAGTTGGTTGTGCCAAAGTTCTGCTAGGTTTGCCAGAGATGTCTTTGTTGGAGTAGGAGCAGAAGCCACAAAGGTCATCTCTTGCGTTGCTGAATGTATTGATGGTTCACTGGTGTCAAGGATAGTCAGATTTCCCATCCGTGTAGCCACGGCTGCCAGTTGCGATGCTTGGTTGTACACCTTGCAGTTCTTGTCAGTATCAAACACTAATTTGAAGCCTTTGTCGTTGAGCTTGGTTACTGAGAGGGGGTTTGCAGCAAGGTCTGGGACATAAAGTACATCTTCAAAAGTCCTTGTTACAGGTTATCCGTTGCACTTGATCCCAACTCTCACTGTTCCTTGGCCGTAGGTAGGGATGGTTCTTCCATCACCAAGACGGACTTCTCGTGGCGTCAGAAAACGTTTGAAGTTGATGAACCAGTCCTTTTTACAATCATATGTTTCGTACACCCAGAGTCCATGATCCATGCCAAGATGCCAGCTGCCAGGAGAAGGGTGCTGTCGATGGAGCACATGGCCAGTTCTTCAGTCACAAACTCTTCTTCAGTCAGAATATGGTGTGCTGAATCTGCTGGTTCTGAGTCATGGAATAAAGGTTCTGGTGGTGCAGCTGACATGTCCCCGTCAGACATAGTTGGTCTTTCAGATAGGAGGTTCAACTGAAAGTTGTCCTCTCCGTCTGATAATTCCTGTGCTTTTGTAGATCCTGTAAGAAAGGCGGCCACAGTGGACATGTAAGTAGTCAGCATTGCTTGATGTGCTCGTCGGGACCCATAGTGACGAGCAAAGTTTGGACGCCGTTTGGGGCAGTCCACGGCAATGTACCCTTTCTGCTTGCACGTCCAGCACACTTGGTCAGTTGGGGGAACATATCCTCGTGGTGAATGAGGAGTTGATGAATCTTTGTTGTTTGAGTGTGTGAGGGAGCCCTGACTGCCGTTTCCATAGCTTCCAAACGTTTTTGTCCTTTGTCCTTGATATTTGGTCACAAGACCAGCTTCTCCTCCATTGTCCTTGATATGTTACTCTTCAACCATCATGAGTTCTTCAACAGCCTTCTCCAGAGTCAATGAGTATGGTTGATTTCCGGATGGTGCTGCTGCTGCAGCTGCTCCTACAGCGGCATCAGGTGCCCCACCGGCGGCTCTTCCTTGTGCATCAATGGCTTGCTGTAGTGTTGTTCGAAGTTCAGCCAGTTGAGCATCAAAGGTCTTCCCTTGTTTCTGAAAGGTCAGAAGGCGGTCGATAGTGTCTTTGAATCTGACAGGTAGTCCACGAAAAAGAGTTAGTACTAGAACTCTCTCGGAGATTGCTTCTCCCATTGATGCGATACGGCTTGCTAGGTGCTTGAGATGGGACACGTGGTCTTCCAAGCGTGTTCCTTCTTCCATCCGTTGTGTGTGGAACTCTATCAAAAGACTTCCCAGCTCGACGTTGCTTGTCCTTTCATAGCGACTCTTCAGGGCCTTCCATGTTTTCCTTGGGCAATTGGTTGGATTGTTGTCTCTGATGATAAACTTGGGTCATTCTAATAAGTTCAGCGCCACAATTGAAAAGGCCTGATGACAGTGCCGCTTCCAACTGATTTGTTCTTTAGCTGACGCTCCTGTAGGTAATATGTCAGTGGGAGGATCGCACACAACTCCCCATAGACCCTTGTTCAGAAAAACCATCTCGATGTTGAATGCGAATGTATGGTAGTCATCGCCGTCAAACGGCACGACTTTCAAGTGGTCTCCATGGTTGATTGTTGCTGCCATGATTGTAGATCTGATGACGCCACCTGCTCTGATACCAAATGCTGAAATTTACATACCAGGATCTTTAGGAATCTTCAGATACAGTACCCTGATAGGTCAACTTTCTCAATCCTCTACTGAACTGTCGCTAATACTCTCTCATACACGTGTTACTACTCTCACACACACACAGGAACTCTTGCCTGAAAAATTTCACTGACTGTGCGATTCAAGAAGGTGAGCTGAAGGCACAATTACACGACTCGTCTCACAAGCTTTCCAACGGTACCAAGCTTGCTCAGACTGGTTACACACAGACAAAGATATAGCAAATACAAAACTACAGCTACTTGTATGTCTGTACTAACTAAGGAGGAAAAAGTGCAAGTGTTGAGTAGTCCGGTATCCTTGTGTCTTCGGGTTCTCAGCCACAAGATCTGCCGGACACCGCTCGATGATCTCCGATCATCGGCAGACCGAGGTTGGCAGATGCCTGGCGCCCTCAGTGCGATCTACAAACGAGATCGTCCAGATCTCTGATAGCCTCTCGTAGTCGCCGATCTCTCGGCCGGTCGTCTCGAGATGACGGAAGGACCGCACCTCTTGACTCGGCGACGTCCGTCATTTTCCCAACTGCCTTTGCGTGATTCATGAGCGCAGGATCCATCTTTACAAAGAGCAGTGCCTTGCACGTGCTCCTGTTCTTCGCCACGTCAGCAGACTCAGAGTCGAGAGGAGCTCATGCTCGTACTCTCGCTTCGTCTGCCGAACCACACGCCATGTTTATCCAAAACCTGTCCACATATATGTCATCCGGTGGAGTTAATCTGTCAGCTCTCTGGAGCTC
>SZWC01002752.1:213094-220194 GCA_023375785.1 Penium margaritaceum
AATGTCATGCCATACCATACCATACTATACAATATCATACCATACCATACTATACCATACCATACCGAATTGTACCATACGATACGAAACCATACCATACCATACCATACCATACCATACCATACCATACCATACCATACCATACCATACCAAACCATACCACACTATACCATACCATCCCATTCCATACCATACCATACCATACCATACCATACCATACACTATCATACCATACCATACCATACCATACCATACAATACCATACCATGCTATACCATACCATACCATGCCATGCCATGCCATACCATACCATACCATACCGTACCATACCATACTATACAATATCATACCGTACCATACCACACCATACATTTCCATACCATACCATACAATACCATATTTTACCATACCATACCATCCCAAACCGTACAATACCATATCATACCATACCATATCATATCATACCATACTATTGTTGGGAAAGGAGCCATCTGGCTCAATTTCAGGTCCACAGGAGCAAGTTCCAGGAAACTTCCAGATGCCAGTTCTGATCGTTAATCTGTCCTCACCATTGGAAAGATCAGGTGACAAATGATGTACAAGCCGATCCAACGGTCGGATTGGGAGATATGAATTTTCAAAGTTTTAGGGGTCATGGACCGACGATGTGTGGGTGGCCATGGGTGATGGCTCCATGCCTTAGCCTGAGAAAAGAAAAAGGCAAGAGGTCCAGGGTCAAGACCTGATGGGAGAAATATCCAAAAAGGTCCTTGGTCTTAGGATTGCCTTGTCAGAGTGTGCTGACTAGGATAAAGGTACCTCTCCTTACTTTTTAGGTGAGGTGAGATCCTTGTGTGCTAGCCATGGACACATGGCGATTCTCCATGGGTTTGTGGGTGATTTGACGACTACAGTGTGCCATTAGAGCATTCTCTAGCTCTCTAGGTCGTTTGTGACTGGTCAGCCTGATTGTTAGGCTGATTTCCTCGTGTGAGATTGTGGACTCTAGTGTGTGAGCCTTAGCCTCCATGGCTAAGTGGTGTGGCTTGTGAGAGGGCTTACTTGCCCAAGCTCTAGCTCTATATGTACTTCATCATTTTGAGTGATTCAAAAACCATTCTTCAGCACAAGTGATGCCCTTTCAGTCCCAGATGCTTGCTGCTCCAAGACTCCTTGTCTCCTCCAGATCCAACATTTAGTATCAAAGCCAAGTTCTGCCACTTTCAGCTAGCACATGCCGTCATTTTGAGAGTGATATGTTGGAATTAAAACTTTGCCAAAGTTGAGAATCGACCAAAGGATCTTCATGTTCAAGATACAAGCTTTGCAACGAGCCCAACATCGCGAAGATCCAACGGTCGGATTAAGAGTTATTCTCAAAACGAGGTCGGCAATGGCTACACTTTTCTCTCTGAATAAGACTGTCGCCTTGTGATGACTATAACTCTCGTTTCTTTGTCAAATTTAAAAAGTGGCACATGCGAATTGTAGTATTTTCCTAAGCTTTCTATTGATATGAAAATATTTGCATTCCATTGGTTCGTTTGGGAGAAACGCCGTTAACAAGCTGGCTGGTCTGAGTTGGAGTAGGAGCAGAAGCATACCCTGTTTTCAAGAGGGCATATCTTTCAAAATCCCCTGTTGATGACCCTGTTGATGGGTCGATCTGAAAGGTTTTGAGCCTAATGTTCGAGTGGTGGGTTTATTTTTTCCAAATTCCCAGTCTGCTAGCATGTACAGTCCATTTTCTGTCAGATAAATTTCTGGCAGAAGCAGTAGCAGAAGTAGAGGTAGCAGCGTCATCCAAGGCCAGCGCTGAGCATCACCAAGGCTCAAAATCGCTGGCATTATGACAGCAGCCCAGCCTTTGGAGAGGCTGGAGGGATTCGCCAACTTCACGTTTTGGAAGATCCGTATCCGCCTCCTTTTGGAGGAGAGGGGCTTGTGGGAGGTGGTGAGCGGCGACAAGCCGGCTCCAGTTCCACAGGCAAAAGGCATCATCGTAGCGCAGGTGGTGGCGAGAAAGACGCCGCAAAAGGGTGTAGCTGATACGGGTTCTTTTGTTTCTGTACCAGCGGCCTATGAGGAGTGGAAGAAGAAGGACAGGCAGGCTTACAGGTTGCTTGTCCATACCATCTCCAACCCGCATCTTCAGTACGTGAGTGACAAGGCTACTGCAAAGGAGAGGTAGGACATGTTGTGCAAGAAGTATGAGAGCAAGGATCCTGCATTCCTCATACTTCTGGAGGAAAAGATGATGGCGCAAAAAATGCAGGATGGTGAAGGGATGGAGGCGTACCTGACAGGGCAAAGGAGCTGGCGAAGCAGCTGAGAGCGGCCGGCAACCCTGTGGAAGTGACGCGCTTCATCCTCCTCTTGCTCAGGGGACTCCCAGCCAGCTACGACACGGTGCGAGAGACGCTGGAGTGCCAGCCAACTCTCGACCTCAACTTCATCTGCACATACCTGGTGCAGGTGGAATTGCGTCGCAATGCAGCAAAGCGCAATGGCGGTTGCAGCAGTGAAGCAATTTTTGTGGCCACGAGCTCACGCAACCAGGAGGAGCAGCAGTCTGGGCAGCAGAGAGGCAGAAAGAAAGGCAAATGCCACTACTGCTAGAGAGAGGGACACTATAAAAAAGGAGTGTTTCAAGCTCAAGAGGGACCAGAAGGAGCAGCAGAAGCAGCAGTCATCGCAGCAGCAGCAGCAAAAGCAGAAGCAACAGCAGCAGCAGTCACAGCAGCGTCAGCAGCAGCAGCAGCAGCAGTAAAACCAGGCTGGTGTGCGCCACTTTTGCAACATGAATGTGGCCAAGGAGGTGCCAATCGTCTCTTCATGGCGAAATCTGACATGTCGTAGGTTTTGAAGGCGGATCTTGCATGGTACATGGACTCAAGGTGTACCAAGAGTCTCACACATCACAAGGAGTGATTTATACAGCTATTGTCCATCCCTCCCTGTCTTATCGCTATGGGTGATAATCGGGTGGTGTATGCTGAGGTAATTGGAATTGTGGAGATGTGGTTGGAGAACCCACGTGGCATTGAAGTGGGAGTGTTCCATGGCGTACTATATGTACCTGATGCTGCATTCAACCTCCTCTCAGTCTCCTCTCTTACAAACACAGGATCAGCGTCATCTTCGATGATGACTATGGCTACATCCTCAACAAGGATAGAGGAGAGGAGTTGGCCAGGTCGGTGAAGGAGGGCGACATGTACCGCCTGCTGGGGGCGACCAAGATCCCGCGTGTGTTGGGAAAGGAGCCATCCGGCTCAGTTTCGGGTCCACAAGAGCAAGTTCCAGGAAGCTACCAGATGCCTACTCCGATTGTCGATCTGACTTCACCATTGGAAAGATCAGGTGGCAAATTGTCTACGGTCCAAGTTTCAGCCCGATCCAACGGTCGGATTGGGAGATATCAATTTTCGAAGTTTCAGGGGTCATGGACCGTCGATGTCTGGGTGGGCATGGGTGATGGCTCCATGCCTTAGCCTGAGAAAAGAAAAAGGCAAGAGGTCCAGGGTCAGGACCTGATAGGAGAAATATCCAAAAAGGTCCTTGGTCTTAGGATTGCCTTGTCAGAGTGTGCTGACTAGGATAAAGGTACCTCTCCTTACTTTTTAGGTGAGGTGAGATCCTTGTCTGCTAGCCATGGACACATGGCGATTCTCCATGGGTTTGTGGGTTATGTGACCACTAGGAGTGTACCATGAGAGCATTCTCTAGCCCTCTAGGTCGTGTGTGAGTGGTCAGCCTGATTGCTAGGCTGATTTCCTCCCTTGTGTGAGATTATGGATTCTAGTGTGTGAGCCTTAGCCTCCATGGCTAAGTGGTGTGGCTTGTGAGAGGGCTGACTTGCCCAAGCTCTAGCTCTATATGGACTCCATCATTTTGAGTGATTGAACAACCATTCTTCAGCACAAGTGATGCCCTTTCAGTCCCAAATGCTCGCTGCTCCAAGGCTCCCTCTCTCCTCCAGCTCCAACATTTGGTATCAGAGCCAAGTTCTGCCACTTTTAGCCAGCACAGGCCGTCACTTTGAGAGTGACGGGTTGGGGTAAAACCTTCATCAAATTTGATAATCAACCACTGGATCTTCAAGTTCAGAAGACAAGCTTTCCAACGATCCCAAAATCGCGAAGATCCAACGGTCGGATTGACAGTTATGCTCAAAACGAGGTCGGCCAGGGCTACACTCTTCTCTATGAGTAAGACTGTCGCCTTGTGATGACCATAACTCTCTCGTTTCTTTGTCAAATTTAAAAAGTGGCACATGCGAATTGTAGTATTTTTCCTACGCTTTCCATTGGTGCAAAAATATTTGCATTCCATNCAGCAGCAGAAGCAGGGGTAGCGCCGCCATCCAAGGGCAGCGCTGAGCATCACCAAGGCTCAAAATGGCAGCAGCTGGCGTTGTGACAGCAGCCCAGCCTTTGGAGAGGCTGGAGGGACGCGCCAACTTCACGTTTTGGAAAATCCGTACCCGCCTCCTTTTGGAGGAGAGGGGCTTGTGGGAGGTGGTGAGCGTTGCCGAGCCGGCTCCAGTTCCGCAGGCAAAAGGCATCACCGCAGCACAGGTGGTGGCGGGGAAGACGTCGCAAAAGGGTGCATCTGATGCGGGTTCTTCTGCAGCTGTACCAGTGACGTATGAGGAGTGGAAGAAGAAGGACAGGCAGGCCTATAGGTTGCTTGTCAACACCATCTCCAACCCGCATCTTCAGTACGTGAGTGACAAGGCTACTGCAAAGGAGGGGTGGGACACATTGTGCAAGAAGTATGAGAGCAAGGATCCTGCATTCCTCATGCTTTTGGAGGAAAAGATGATGGCGCTGAAAATGCAGGGTGGTGAAGGGATGGAGGCGTATCTGGACAGGGCNTCGTATGGTGTATGCTGAGGGGATTGGGATTGTGGAGATGTGGTTGGAGACCCCACGTGGCATTGAAGTGGGAGTGTTCCATGGCGTGCTGTATGTACCTAATGCTGCATTCAACCTCCTCTCAGTCTCCTCTCTCACAAACACAGGACTGCGCGTCGTCTTCGATGATGACTATGGCTACATCCTCAACAAGGATACAGGAGAGGAGTTGGCCAGGTCGGTGAAGGAGGGCGACATGTACCGCCTGCTGGGGGCGACCAAGATCCCGCGTGAGCAGAGTCTTGCAGCAGTGGTGCAGGCGACAGATGGCGAGATCTGGCATGCGCGCTACGGCCACATCGGCATGCGCGCCTTGCAGCAGCTTCAAGCAAAGCAGATGGTGCGTGACCTGCCTACCATCTCTAACTTTGAGCAGCAGTTGTGCATCGGCTGTTTGGAGGGGAAGCAGCACCGGGAGGCGTTCTCTGGAGCAGGAGAGCGTGCAAAGGAGGTGCTGGAGCTGGTCCACACAGACTTGTGTGGGCCAATGCAGACCCAGAGCTTTGGAGGCTCTAGGTATTTTCTGACCTTCATTGATGATTTCAGCCGCTACACTGCTGTGTACTTCCTTCCTTCCAAGGACCAGTGCTTTGACAGGTTCAAGGAGTTCAAGGCCATGGTGGAGAACCAGACTGGCAAGAAGATCAAGGCGCTGCGCAGCGATCGCGGTGGAGAGTACCTGAGCAAGGAGTTCCAGGACTACCTCGCAGCAGCTGGCATCAAGGCGCAGCGTACCGCGCCGTACTCGCCGCAGCAGAATGGTGTAGCAGAACGCGCCAACCGCACCATCGTTGAGTCGGCGCGCTCCATGCTGCACGCGGCGCGGCTGACCTACGACTTCTGGGCCGAAGCCGTGAGCACTGCGGTCTACATCAAGAATCGCAGTCCCACCAAGGCGCTGGAGCAGATGACACCGTACGAGGCGTGGTTCGGCAAGAAGCCGAGCGTGGGTCATCTCCGAGCATTTGGCAGCCTGGCGCACATGCACGTGCCCAAGGAGAAGCGGCAGAAATGGGATGCAAAGAGTGCGCAGATGCTGATGATTGGCTACGACGTGGCAAGCAAGGCCTATCGCCTCTACGAGAGGGATACAGGCCACGTCATTATCTCCAGGGATGTCGTCTTCAACGAGAGCAACGTCATCGGTACCAACATTCTCTGTGAAGAGGCAACAGAACCAGCAGCTGACGAGGCAGTGGGAGCAGAAATCCTTCCTGACCCAGTCTCTCCCGATCCTTCCTCTACTGTGACAGAAGGAGAATCACTCTACTCTCCCATGTCTGATGCAGCAGATACAGCAGCCTCATCGGCAGAAGCAGAGGAGGGAGATGCAGCACCACCAGCAGCAGCAGTTGTACCAGCAGCACCGCGCCAGCCGCCCGCTAACGCTCCAGCACCAGGTCGCAGGTACCCTCTCAGGGTGCGTTACAAGCCTGGTGAACGCGGCCATTTCTGGATGCTGCAGAAACCAGAACAGATGAACGTCGCAGTTGCAGCAGATTCAGATGAGCCAACGTCATACAAGGAGGCCATGGCTGCACCAGATGCAGCAGATTGGGCGCAAGCCGTGCAACAGGAGATACAGTCGCAGCTAGACAATGGCACGTGGGAGCTGACTGAGCGTCCACCTGGACGCAAGGTGATCAAGTGCAAGTGGGTGTTCAAGAAGAAGCTGGGAGCAGATGGCAATCTGGAAAAGTACAAGGCAAGGCTGGTCGCCAAAAGCTACTCACAGCAGGAGGGCATCGACTACACAGAAACCTTTGCTCCTGTTGCAAAGTTTGCCTCTGTGCGCACGCTCCTCTCTTATGCAGCAGCTGAGGACTTCGAGGTTCACCACATGGATGTCAAGACCGCATTCTTGAATGGTGACTTGGAGGAGGAGATCTACATGGAGCAGCCGGAGGGGTTTGTCATGGATGGCCAGGAGCACCTGGTTTGCAAGCTGCAGAAGTCGTTGTACGGCCTCGAGCAAGCGTCGCGTGCTTGGAACCAGAAATTGGATGCGGCACTGCAGTGCATGGGGTTTGAGCGCAGCGAGTGTGACTACAGCATATATCGCTGGCAGCATGAGCATGAGATCCTCATCATCATCGTCTATGTGGATGACATGCTCCTCCTTTCCAACAGCATGTCTGCACTGCAGGAGTTCAAGGAGGCCATGCAGGAGCGCTTCCAGAT
>SZWC01002753.1:0-10132 GCA_023375785.1 Penium margaritaceum
GCGATCCTCATTCCCGTACGGCTTTCCCATCTCTCTCTCTCTCTCTCTCCCTCCCCGTTCACGTATACTGGTTTTTTGGCCTGAACAAAGCCAGGCCCAGGAACCCGCTGCCCAAACACCAAATACCACAAGACCAGAGTCTCAAGTCCCAAAAACCCAACAAACTCCATGGCTGTGTGTGAAATCGTCAAAATTATGTTTCTACATTATGATCACAGATATAGTTTTTTTATCTAAATGGAAAACTAAATTTTCAAAAGCATGTGTCTATATCTATGTCTACATCTATATCTATATCTATATCTATATCTATATCTATATCTATATCTATATCTATATCTATATCTATATCTATATCTATATCTATATCTATATCTATATCTATATCTATATCTATATCTATATCTATATCTATATCTATATCTATATCTATATCTATATCTATCTCTATATCTATATCTATATCTATATCTATATCTATATCTATATATATATATCTATATCTATATCTATATCTATATCTATATCTATATCTATATCTATATCTATATCTATATCTATATCTATATCTATATCTATACCTATATCTATATCTATATCTATATTTATATCTATATATATCCATATCTATAGCTATCTCTATATCTATATCTATATATCTATATGTATCCATATCTATATCTATATCTATATCCATATCTATATGTATATCTCTATCTTTATCTGTTGTTATGATTATTTATTAATCTATATGCATATTTATACTCATATATGTATATATTTGTCTATATTTTGATCTATACAAACGTGTTTATCAACTTAAGCATTTATATTTACAAATTTCTATTCAAATATATGTTTTCATGATTATGCTGAAATTGTAACAGATTTTTATCTTTACATATATCTAGATTGACATGTACATCTATTTTATTATCTCTATCTCTATTTTAACCATATAGAATTCATATTTATCATTTTTTGCACAAATGTTTTATTTTCCCACATATTTATATTTTTGATTAAATGTACATACAAATTCATGTGACGAGCAACTTTCATGTCACATATTCTTCATTTTAGAAACATATATCCATATCAATTTTCCAAATCCATATTATGATATCTTTCTATGTTTACATGAATTGGGGATCCATGTTGAGTTTTATATAAACATAAACATATTTCCCTAATTTACATATAAATATTTCCGTATATGGTGACTTATTTAGTTTTTATATTTTTTTATCATTGTTCATGTTTTCTTCTCTATATAAATATATATTCATGTGCATGTGATAATTTTCATCATTATTGCTAGTTAATATCCATAATTGTATTTCATTTTCATGAGTATTAGTTTATTTTCGACTTTCTTTAAAATTTCATCATCTTTGTTTAATTCGAAATTAGGGCCATTGAATAAGTATTCAAAGTTATGCTGAATATTTCTAGAAGTGTATGAAATATTTGATGCATAATGGTTCTGAACCCTTTTCATTTTTCTGTCAAGTTGCTGTCTTTTGTATCTTTTTTAATTCTACAGATGGACAGTCTTCTTCTATGTTTCGTATCCACCGGTTTCTCCACTTCAGCATTATGCATGCCGGCCATCCTTGTGAAGGCCTGACGACCGCGCGCATTAACTTATGTTTCGATTTGCCGACTATCAGTACTTAGTGGCTTGGGCCCAGATTTGGAACCCTTTAAATCTATCGATGGCCTTTTCGCGCGGATAATTTTAGCCAATCATCGATGATCTCGATTTACGCAGTGGAGGTCATCCATGATTGGCCACCCATTTCAAACATGCCTCTTTTCCCGCAATTTACATTTGGTGCGATGCCTCTCCTGCGCACCAATCGATGACGTGGAAAATCTGAAAGATACAGATACCCGTTGCCAAGTTCGAGCCCGTGACTGTTCGGCTCGAAACCGTTTGACTCGATCGGGGCAACTGGATGGTGTGGTTTGTACTCGCTGGACTGTCCCATACTTAGCGCTTAGCTGTCGTAGTCAGTGATTGTGAGTCCATGCAATGGATCATTCACAAATGAGGGCTCTGGCCCAAAGGGTAGTTGTCCGAAGAGTTGTCTTCCGTCGTGCAATCCTCCTCTCAGTCCTATTCGACCTCGTCCGCGAAATATGTCAGCAGCTACGCAACAGGCTCCTAAGGCAACCTATGCTCACATCGACGTTTGGCGGGTTCGCTTGGCTCCACGAGCTCATGGAAGGTCACCCGGACCGCTTCTTCAACGTGACGCGCATGACAGTGCATTCATGGGATGCAATTGTAACCGAGCTCCGGGTGCGGACATCTATCCGTGAGACGAGGTTGAAAGTGGAGGAGAAGTTGTTCATGTGGCTATAATGCGTTACACATGCCATGTCCGTTCGTGACCTAGCGGAGCACTTTCAACGTGGCATGGCTATGATATGCCTTGTCTTACAGGAGGTGGTGGCGGCGTTGTTCACGCTTGCCCCGAGAGTTCTATGTCAACCTCGGCCGGGTGACTGAACTCCGCAAGCATGGGTCGGGCGTGGGGACTACTTGCCGTACTTCGATGAATGCGTGGGTGCCATTGATGACACCCACGTCATGGTCATTGTGGGGCGTGAGAGGCGCGGAGCCTACATCAACCGGCATCAACAAGTCACACAAAACGTCCTTGCTTCATGTGATGCTGATCTCAAGTACACATTCGTCACAATGGTGTGGGAGGGGGTGGCACATGATGCTAGAATGTTTTACGACATTTTGGCACGTGGTTTCCGCCTCCCTTCATCATCTTACCCACTAGCCGATGCTGATTTTCCCGAAGCCTTTGGCCTTATGACTCCATTCCGTGGACGGTGTTATCATCTCCAAGAATTCGGTGAGGGGGCAGCGCGACCACAAGACACGGAAGAGTTGTTCAATCTACGCCATGCAAGTGCTCAATCCATGATTGAGAGACTTTTCGGTGTGTTGAAGGCTCGGTTCCACATATGTCGTGGAATTTTGGCATACAACGTAGCATTCCAAAGTCGGCTCCTTCTTTCTTGTTTCATCATGCACAACATGATACATGGTAGGGAGGATGTGACGACAACCTTGAATGCGGCATTCAATGAGGATGTGGCTAATGTGGGACAAAGGCCATTCCGTATCCTGGTGGGGGGGGGTGGGGTGGGGATGCATCCATACGTGCAAGTAGATTGCAAATAGCTTAAGACATGTGGAATGATTACATTTATCAAGGATGAATATCACGATACAAAGGATTGTCAAAACTCATCCAAATACTGCGAGTGGGCATGCAACCCTCCCTCGTTCCCCATGACATGATGTATGTCGTCATTGCTAGTTGGATCCGACACCATGTGGCTAGCGGTCACATCATTTTTCACATCATAAGATGCACTTTCACTCGCACTTAACGGCTTACTCTAATGAGGTTCATTGCTCACATGCGTCACCCGCCCAAGCACATCATTCATGACACGCTTGCACAAAGGTGTAATGAAGTAGACATAGTCCTCGCACAAAGCGGGATCTTCTTTGAATTGTTTGAGCATGACGACGACCTTGTTGGTGTCGAGGGTGTTGTCGGTCGAGAGAAGCTCAACTGTGGTCCCACAGACGGACTTGGGTGCCTCGTCCTTGATGAGCACTCCATCTTAGCGGCCGCACGCATTATCCCATCCATCACATGAATCTCCCGCTCCATCTTCCCCTTCTGTTTCAAACAACGTGTGATAATGTCATCCGGAACACCGTCATCCTCACTCTCAATTACAACCACATTTGCACTCGTGACAACGTTGTCTCCAGTTGCTTTGTCCGCCGCAAAGAGCCGAGTTGCGGCATGAAACCAAGGCAAGGACTTACCTTCTAACTTAGCTTGTTCAACGTTCATCTTCTTGATGTGCGCCCACTTGTCCCTAGAAAAAGCAATGATCCATGTCTTGCGGCATAACCCCCCTCCACTTTGACCCACAAGCCCATATGCCAACTTCCATACTTTTTCAATGGCGGCAAGACGGCTCCCAACCTGAGACGCCTTCAAAGGCACGGGAAACTCCACGCTGTCGGCAAGGACACCCGCAACGGCCTCATGTAGGGGCCCACGCCACCCACCACTTCCGCGTACGACCGCCACGGCATCAAGGGCCGCCTTCACCAGTGCGACGTCACGTTCGGCGCTCCAAAAGCCCTTGCCGAAGGCACCACCTTTCAAGGTAGTAGCGGTTGACCGCGACATGCCGCCGTTACTGTTGGACGAGGGTGCGGGCTTGCGAGGTAGCTGGCACAAGGCACTGACGGGGGTGTTGCATGCCACGGGATTTTTGCAGTCCGTGGATGACACCTCCGCCATGCCGGGGATGTAGGCTGACGGCACTACGGGAAGCGTCATGTGCACGAACTTGGGCACGTCCATGGCGATGCATGCGGGTGTTGGTACGGAAACGGCCGGGTTGAAGCTAGGGCGCGGGCCATGGCTCGGTGGAGGGACGTACGCCACGGACGCGGATTGCTGTTGCACCGCCATAAACGCTGATGGGTGAGGCGATGGAAGACCGGCGGCGCGCGCGCGAAGTACGACACGCTCGTACGGCGGAAGCGGAGCGATACCCGCATGGACGAAGCGCCATGGATTCGGGGCAAAGGGCACTTGCTTGCCACGGATGTAGGTGTCACGGTCTCCACTGACGAACGGATGAGTGTTGTACATAGCACGTACATCCGCCATGGCGTCTGCACCGGACGCCTCGTCGGCACGTTGGCGTTGGTGGCGCGAAGGCGTGTTGACGAGTGCCTCGCCGACGGGGTCTTGAGACGGGAGAAGAGCAACGGATGAAGGGAAGTCGGCATGAGCTGCGGAAATGGAGTTCACGGTTTCCATGGTGGGCAAAATGCGGTAAGAGGTGAGTGAAGTGACTTGGAGTAGCCACTTAAGTTCACGCGAGAGGACGGGTTGGAGGTCGAGCCGCATTTGCGTACACAAAGGGGCTCGTCTTCCATGCGACTCGGCCATGGAACCGTGGGGCTCGGTTGGGCGAGGCACACTTTGCCCTTCGACAGTCGAACATTCAAAATTTGAAATGTCGAAGGGGGCGGAGATGCACCCATTGCTGCCGTCCATTGTCCACTTTTCCAAAGCTGACGACGGACGAGGTATAGTTAAAAAAATGGTTGCAGAACCTTCTCAAACCTAGTTACAAAACTATCTTATCGATGAAATTGAACGTTTCAAGTGCCACATTGGTATAGATTTTTCCATCGATATAGGAAAAAGCGGTAAATCGATTCGCGATTATCGCCACTGAAAAGGCGCAATCGCGATTTTTCGGGATAGGCTCGCATGACTTCGTGACTTCGCAGCTCGGTCTTTCCCTCCCTAGGGGTTATTCCAGTTCGGGGCCTTGGTCAATGGCAGAACTAAAGAAGGCATTGCTCGTGTGCCCTAATTGGAACCTTGACACCTATACTTCGGAGCAACGGTGTGCAGACTCCAGCTGTAACTTTAAAAACCGACGAGGACTGGACTGCTCGTCCGATATCGAGTCCAGAGTCCGGGGTGAGTGCGGAGATTGATACGGCATCACAACTAGGTTTGATGCCGTATCAATCTCCGCACTCCCTCCAGACATCAGTTTCTCCTGCAGAATCTGTCCCGAAACGGCGACGGTGGGGAAAACTCGGACCTCTGTCAAACTGTAGATGGTTCAATCGGAACGATCCCCGCACGTCTCCAGTCACTCTGTGCAAATTCGCAATTTCAGTTCTCCACTCGAGGCCCGTGTTTTCGCTTCATACCTGCATTGTTCGTTCATGCATCCTACGTATCATTCGACGGTGGTTGGTTTGATCGGGGTTCGAGCGTCTCCCAGGCCCCCGTGACAGTGGGGCAAGGAACGCTCCCCTTCGACACTCGGTCCTTCAATCGCAATCTGGACGTGCACGTCCAGTTTTTTCCCCATCGATTCAACCCCCCGTGGCCGCCTATCTTCCCTCGGATCGGAGATTTTTTTCGTTTGAGCCTTTGTGGGTTGTACCAGGTGCAGAAAGACGTCGTACAACCGCTAACGTGGCTTCCGATTGGATTCACGCGGCGACCATTGCGCAGCCACAGTCGATTTTCTTGCCAGCCTGAGGACAGCGTCGCAGCTAAGTTAAGCCAATGACCGACCGTTCGTTACAACCTACTTTCCTCATCCTCTGAATCTAAACCGTCCGTTTCCATAACTACGAGGCAACCCGACAACGTCAGGCTGGAAGGACGAAGGCCTGACGTCGGACGCCGCCAACGCAGGCTACACGACGAAAGCTCGGCGTCAGTGGAAGGCGCTGCGTCCCGCGACGCGGCGCGCCACACTCTTTCCATAGCGAGGCGATGCGGTGCGCGAACCGAAAATCGACGGTCGGTGCAGCCCCTGTTAGTTCAGCACAGCAACACATTGCGCAGCAGCCCCCTGAAGTGTGCCCATGCGCATCATATCTTCCCCACTGTCTTGCTGTAGCACTGTGCTTCGGCCACTAGGGGGCAATCTCAAGGGAAGTAGGTACGACGTGACGACAGTCTCTCAGAATCTTACATCCTGGCCACAGATGAGGCAATTAATGCACTAAGCTCCTGCTGCTGCAATCGCTTCTCACTCCTCCACTGACGCACACTCCCATCGCACTGAGTCGCATCGCATCGAATTCCGTGTCGTCGTCGCCAACGACGATCACCATCCTGCCGCTAGTACCATTATCTCAACGTCCGCACCTTGGAACTCCTGCTTCCGCCTCCGCCTCGCGGCACCTACCAGCAATTCAAGTGCAGGACACATCGTGATCACTTCCTCCACAGCATTGCGCCCATTCGGAGTCGAGCTGTGAGCAGCACGCCACCCCCCCCCCCCCGTGCTGACATTCGCAAACGGCCCTACGGCAGCGCGGCCGCGCGCCCTTGCCATCTCACGAGGCTCTTCCCAGCTCACCGACCCCTCGTTGACGTCTCTTCCGCTCCGTCACCCACACTTCCAGGTTCGACTGCACTGCACTTGGCAGTAATTTGCGGCCGCGGACGGCAAGTGCTGCAGCAGCAGAAGATTGACGACGCACGCCGCCAGATCTCGGTGCGCACTCACGCACACCGACTCTCACACTCAATTCACACTCGCAGTCGCGGCGAAGGAGCACCATCACCATCACCTACCACAATGGCGTCAGAAGCCGCCATCTATCTGAACGAACGCGAGCCACTGGACCTGCGTCGACACGCACATCCGTCGGAAACGTCTACAGCCCTCCCTTTCCCTCTCCCTCTCCCTCTTACTCCCACGCTCCCGTTTCCACCCGGCCACCAGCACCTTCGGCCGCGCGCCTACATCCGCGAGGCCACGTCGCCAGAGGATCTCAGCGGATGCGCGAGGGAGCGGCCTGGGCCTCAAGATGCTTGCGCGCCTCCGCTGCAGCTCCACCGAGTGTTGCCGTTCCAAAACCAGCCGCAGCGGGTGCTGCACCACCATCGACGCCGGCAGCAGCAGGACCGGCGGGATAAGCAGAAACAGCGGGAATGTAGACGGTGTCTGCCGCAGAGGCGACCTGCGCGTCAGGTTCACCCGCAGATTCAGCAACTGCTGTGCTCCTCCTGCCTTCACCTCCTCCTTCTCCTTCCACTTCTCCTTCTTGGCGCTTCGACTTCAGCGGTGTCGCTCTCCCTGAACGCCAACGGTACGCCAGAGCGCAACCCGGTCGCGTTAGCCATACTCCCGCGCTATGCAGCGCATGCATGCATGCATGCATGACGCGCCCTGAACCATTGAGCGTGACCTCAATGGAGGATCGAGGACGTAGGGTGCAGGATGCGTTGGCTTCACAGCGCGCACGCATCTGCGTTTGGCGAGGCGCCAAACAGGGAGGATGTTTCCTCGTCCTGTCCGCAACGCGCAGCAGAACCCAGCACATCACATCGCAGCAAAGCACAAGACAGCACAGCACACGACAGCACAGTACAGCACAGCACAGTCCAGCACAGTCCAGCACATCACAGCATATCACAGCATATCACAGCATATCACAGCACAGCACAGCACAGCACAGCACAGCACAGCACAGCACAGCACAGCACAGCACAGCACAGCACAGCACAGCACAGCACAGCACAGCAGTGGTATGCAGGCAGGCAGTCCGATGCGGCAGCAGCAGGTGCAGTGCGGCGCAGGAGTCACAGTCTAGCGCACGGTATCAGAAGCAGCTAAATCTGCGGTGGTGGCCGGCCAGTAGCAGCAGCAGAACTCAGGGAAGCAGGAACACGAGTAGCACCAGCAGACGCAGCAGCAGCAGCAGTAGAAGCAGCAGGAGCAGGAGTAGCAGCAGCAGCAGGACAAGCAGCAGGTGCGGTAGCAGCAGGAGCAGCAGCAGCAGCAGCAGTAGAACAAGAAGTAGGAGGAGAAGAAGGAGCAGGATCAGCAGCAGCAGGAGTGGCAGCAGCAGCAGCAGCGGCCGGAGGCAGGAGCAACATCTTCAGCAGCAGCATCAGTAGCAGCAGCAGGAGCAGCAGCAGCAGCAGCAGCGGCCGGAGTCAGTAGCAGCATCAGCAGCTGCATCTGCAGCAGCAGCAGCAGCAGCAGCAGCAGCAGCGGCAGCAGCAGCAGCAGCAGCAGCATCTGTAGCAGCAGCATCTGTAGCAGCAGCAGCAGGAGAAGGAAGTTCGGGAGCATGATGAGAAAGAGGAGCAAGTGGAGCAGCTTCAGCATTGGTGTCACAGCAGACGCAGTGACTATTGGCCATGCCCACATAGAAAGAGTCCCTCCCCCCACCCCTCTTTCCCTCCCTAGCACGTACCTCCCATCCTCCAGTTTTCCCTTGTTGCTTTTCCCAACATGTGGCCTTAGAAACACAACACTCACAACACATGGCGAACATCCCTCATTGCTTCATGCTGCCTCTGCCGCCGCCGCCGCCGCCGCTGCTGCTGCTGTTGCTCTCACTGCCGGCCCTATGTGAAGGTGGAGATCGGCGGACCAGAGGTTTTCTCGAGTCGCACTATTGTTTGTGTGAAGTCTGAGCCCTCCTACGTCCCTCGCACAGCGTCAAGGGTGCTGGAACTTTCGTCCGAACACAATCGATGCTCTCTCTCTCTGGATGGGGTCTCCTTTGAATCCCGTGAGTACTTCCCGAGCCACACTCTTAATTTGCCGCTCTCCATGTGAATGTGACGCAGACGCGGCGGCAATGGCGGAGCTCAACAGCGCACTGGGAACGGTGCTCAAGTGGCCTCCAGTGGCCGTGGACACCGGGCCGGCCTCTCTTGCTGCTGGCAGGCAGCAGCAGCAGCAGGTCAGCTACTGCACATGGAAGGGCATCAGCTGCGACGAGGACACCGGCCGCGTCACTACGCTGTGAGTCGCAAAAGCTGTCGGGACACTGTGCCATGCTATGCAATGCCGTGCCGTGCCATGCTGTGCTGTGCTATTGCTCCTGATGCTGATGCTGATGCTGATGCTGATGCTGATGCTGATGCTGATGCCCGTAGCTGATGCTGATGCTGATGCCCATAGCTGATGCTGCTGTGCAGCAGCCACTTCAAATGGCTACCTGTGATGGTCGTGTCGACGGAGCCCACTCAAAGTGGGACAGTGTGCATCGCCTCCTCAAGCACCCACGACGCATACTGTACTGTACTGCGCCACACCTCGCAACCATGCGTGAACTTGCTTTGCAACGCATTGGGTCAAGGAGGACATCCAGCCCAGCTCAGCATCAGCATCGATCCACGCGCAAGCCATCGCAGATTGAGCAGACACTGGCCATCATAGATGGAGCGGGTGTCCTGGCAGGCCATGGCATGCGGACGGTGGTCTGCATGCCACACTCACATGTTCTAGATCGTGTAGGGCTTCTTAGCCCTCTGCAAACCATCCTCCTCCCCCTCGTTGCACACCACAGACTCCCCTCTCCTGCCCCCCTCTCCCTTCCCCATTTTCCCGTCAGCCTCTCATCTCCTCCTCCCTCCCTCCTCTCCCTCTCTCCACTCCCCCAATCTCCTCCCCACCCCCCTTAAACTTGTGGCCCTGTCTCTCTTGTCCCTCTCACAGTCAAACTGGGCCATTCGCTGACACGCCATCGTCTCCGCCACGCCGCACGTGTGTGTGTGTG
>SZWC01002753.1:29108-40390 GCA_023375785.1 Penium margaritaceum
ACAATGGCATGGGATAGGTGCTGCAACAGGGAGAGGAGCTCGTGAAGATGACTCGGAGGAATCAGACTCTGATTCCGACGTATCCGATCCTCCGGAACATGAGGAGGATGCCTCTCCCATCATCAACGATGAACCAGACCTCCAGCCTCCACATCAACAGCACCAGCCAGCAGGTTTAAGGAGCAGTTCACGCCTCAAAGTACCTCGGCAGCATTACGACGCAGATAGGGGTGAATGGACAGGCTTCAACTATTCATTCTTGGTTCAAGAGGAGCCAACGTTTGTTGTAGAGGCACTCACTCGGCCTGACAAAGCACAGTGGGACGAAGCAATTCGTAGTGAACTCAGCTCCATTGAAGAGAATGGGACCTGGGTGCTGGTGGACAGACCTGCTGGGGCTCACGTTGTGGGGTCCAAGTGGGTGCTGAAAGTAAAAAGGAAATAGGATGGCAAGATAGACAAGTACAAGGCACGGGTGGTAGCAAAGGGGTTCTCCCAACGGCCTGGCGCAGAGTACGATGAGACCTTTGCCCCAGTTGTGACGTTTGCCTCCATCCGGTCAATGCTCGCCATTGCTGCTGCCGAGAACATGGAGGTCCACCAGATGGATGTCAAGACAACCTTCCTTTACGGCAAACTTGACAAGGAGGTATTGATGGAGGTTCCGGAGGGGGTTGATGCTCCTGAGGGCAAGGTGTGCAGATTGGTGAAGGCACTCTATGGGCTAAAACAAGTGCCAAGACTTTGGTACCAGGAGATGGACACGTTCATGGCCAAGGAGTCCTTCATGCATTACGACAATGACCCTAGCATGTACGTGCATGAGAGTGACAAAGGGACTATGTTGGCCGCCTTGTCCGTTGATGACCGGATTCTATGCTCCTCTTCAACGCAGCTGTTAGACGATCTCAAGGGGCAGCTGAGTAGCAGATTCAAGATGAAGGACATGGGTCCTCTTGACTTCTATCTTGGAATTGCAATCAAGCGCGACAGAGCAGCAGGTACCATCAGCCTGAACCAGAAAAAATACATCGACTCCATCCTCAAACGATGCGACATGGCAGATTGCAAACCTGCCAGCACACCCATGAGCTCGGAGTGCAAACTCTCTACCTCCATGTCCCCATCCAACGAAGCGGAGAAAACTGACATGCTGGGCATCCCATATCAGTCTGTAGTGGGCAGTCTGATGTATGCCATGGTCGCCACCCGACTAGATATAGCCCATGCTGTTGGGCAGGTGAGCCGGTTTGTGGCCAATCCCGGTCCACTTCACTGACAGGCCGTGAAGCGCATCATGCGCTACCTTCAAGGGACGCGACACGTGGGGCTCCAGTTTGGAGGCATCGCTGGATCCGCATCACTCCGTCTCATGTGCTACACTGATGCTGATTGGGGAGGGAATATCGATGACAGAAAATCTACCTCCGGCTTTGTGTGTATGTTGAATGGAGGTGCAGTCAGTTGGGCAAGTCGCAAGCAGGAATGTGTCTCTTTGTCAACAGCTGAAGCTGAGTACATCGCCTTGGCTGNACCTTCAGGGGACGCGGCACGTGGGGCTCCAGTTTGGAGGCATCGCTGGATCCGCATCACTCCGTCTCATGTGCTACACTGATGCTGATTGGGGAGGGAATATCGATGAAAGAAAATCTACCTCCGGCTTTGTGTGTATGTTGAATGGAGGTACAGTCAGTTGGGCAAGTCGCAAGCAGGAATGTGTCTCTTTGTCAACAGCTGAAGCTGAGTACATCGCCTTGGCTGAGGTGTGTAAAGAGATGCAGTGGCTACGAAGCTTGCTATCCGAGATGAAGGCAGCACAGGCAACGGCGATGGTCATCAAGATTGACAACATGAGCGCCATTGACATGTCAAAGAACCCTGTCCTGTCCAGGCGCACAAAACACATCGAGATCCGCTACCACTACGCTCGAGACTTGGTCTACAAGCAGACAGTGGAGCTCGAGTATGTCGGCACCAAGCTGAACCGGGCTGACATACTTACAAAGCCATTGGACAAGGATCTCCACCAGGCAGGCAGGCAAGGTATCAGCATGGTCAACGCAAGCGATGAAGAATGATGATGGAAACGGACGCAAGGTGTAAGGGAGAGATTTGTTGAATATTTTTGCCCCTTGTTCAAGTCTTGTACGACGGATCAGGAATGCTCTGCCCCTTGTGGAGGTATGACCCCTGGATTTGTTGTAGGGTGACTCAACTATGCTCTGTCTCGTGTGAGATATGACCTGTGAGTACACCATGTAGGTGAGTGGTTAACTTGGCCATTTTTGTTGATTTGGCCAAGTGAGAGGTCATGAGTTCGATCCTGGCTCCATGCACATCTTGGTTGTTTTGGAAGCTTCCAAGAAAGAAAGTCTGTTGCTTCTGGGAAGCAACACGGCTGATCAGTCACCTCGGCACAAGGATGCTTATGTGTCAAGCCCACAGCGCAAGTCTCTTGGTGATGTGGCAGGGTCAAGCCAGTTCTCAGGAATGTGCTTTTGAGTTCTAGGACTGGACAACCAGCTATAAAAGGACTTGTCTTGCATGCTGATCAATTAACCCTTGCTTGATGCTCTCTTGCGTATTGACGACTTGAGCTCTTCTTGAGATGTAATGCTAAGGCGCTAGTACTCTTGAAGGTGAAGTGTATGCCTGATTAAGTTTGGGGTGCATGACACATGTCAACAAAGGAAGAAGGCCTAAAAACCTTTGTGAGCTTTTCGGTTTCGCGGCTTCTCTGCCAGAGGTGGTTAGCTCAGTAGCTAACAGGTAGAAGGCTGGCGGCCGGCGGCAACGGACGCCCACAAGACTACCGTATTTTTTAGATTCATGCTGTGTCACAGCACGTAGGCGTGCAGCCTATCAGGACGTAGATCTCATCGATGCGGCCGTTCAGGTTCAAACGGCTCGTCGTTCCGACGTGTTTGTAGGGCATTATGGTCAAAAATGTCTTTTTGCCACCGTTTTGTCCTGCTAGAAAATAGCGCCCTTGTGCGCCACGAGTATGTACACTAGGTCCGTGACGCTATTTAGGTTGCCCTGACCTCAGTTGTCATTTCTCTCTGTACAAGTTGACATTTGCAGCTTCTGACACTTGTACTTGTGTCCCTAGCCCACCCCTTGCTGCTCTCACCTCCACTTGTATGTGTTCGTGAGGTAGCTGGTCGGCTTGTACTGCCATGCTAGCGACAACAAAGCTAGGAAGCTTTCTTTCATGGTATCAGAGCAACGAGCCAGTGCTCGCACAGCTGCGTAGCAGAGACGCAGTGACCGTAGTGGCAGTGAGCGACCGCAGCCGTTGCCTTGAGTAGCAGCAGAAGCAGCGGCCCCTGTCTCGGCGAGAGGTCTTGGGAGGATGCACCACCATTCTCACCGTTTTTTTAATATATCCGCAGTAGCTCCGCGGCCATTCCGCGACAGCAGTAGCCGTTCCGCAGAAACTCCATAGTGTTCCGCGGCGATAAGGCCTCCGTAGCGGACGCGGCAGCTCGGCGGCCGCAATGGAACCCGCCGACGGTGCCGCGGATCTATCGCCGTCGCACGCCATGTTCCGAAGCCGTCACTCCGCGGTGACGGTACCGCGGCAGCTCCGCGGTGCTCTACTGATCCGCGACGTTCTGTCGCAACTGCTCTGTGGCAGTCCCGGAACAACCACGGCGGTGCTCCACTATGCTGGGACGGCCGCAAGTCCGTGCCAGTTCCGCGGCGATTCACTGATTGCCAGTCGCGGCAGCCGTGCGGTGGTCGCAGAACGCACTGACGGGGTGCCCCGACAGCTCGAGGCACTCTGCCGCGTTCCGCACCAGCACGACCGCGGTGGCTATTCGCGTCACCCCGCTGTGCTCCGCGTCAATGCAACCGCGCTCAGCCCTAGATAACCCGCGGTAATTTGCGGTGAACTTCCGCGGTGAGGCGTACCGCGGAGGGGGCCCACAGAGGCATTCCGCGGAGGAGTTCCGCGGAGGCGTTTCGCGGCAGCGCTCCGCGGCAGTAACATGAAAAGAAAGGGGAAAGAGAAGGAGGGAGCATCCGGTCATCATGCCGAAGCAAACCCCCCGCCAGCGCCACCACTGACGCAGCTGCTGAGGGCAGCTCCGTCAGCGGCCAACGCCGGACACCACCATCATCACCACAGTGGCAGCTGCATCAGCAGCAGCAGCAGCAGCAGTAACAGCAGCAGCAGCAGCAGCAGCCTCTATAGCAGCAGCAGCAGCGACAGCAGCAGCCGCCACAACAACAGCAATAGCGGCCGCCAAACTCGCCGGCATGGACGCCCCGAACCGCGCTCGCCGCAGCACCGCTTCAGTTGCAGTTGTCGCCGCATCCCCTTCCCCGTTGTCTACAACTACAGCAGCTCCAGCTCAGGGAAGAAAGGGTCCCAAATTGTCAGGTGGTGGTTTCAGCGGCGGGACCAGCAGCGGCACCAGCACCAGTAGTGTCAGCCGCAGCAACAGCAGCAGCGGCGGCGGCAGCAGCAACAACAGTGGCAGCAGCGGATCCGGAAGCACAACGGGCCGCCGGCTCGTGTGCTTCAACTGCGGAGGTGACCATCGTTATCTCGACTGCACTCGTCTGATAGGCCGCCCGTTGGACTGGGCCAAGGTCACCCGTGGACTGCAGCAGGCGCACGAGGCGCGCATGCGGCAAACGTCCGGTGCGACCGCCCGCTCGGTCGCCACTACCGCAGCCGCCCCAGAGGAGTCCGCCACCACAGCAGGCTCCCACGCTAATCCTTGTGACCAGGCGCTCGCAGAACGCGATAGGACGATCGCCGAGCTATACTAGCTTCTCACCTTGTCCTCATCTCACGGAGGTGCGAGTGAGTTGACTGAGTCGAGGGGTCCTACTGCCTCTGGACTGTCTGTGTCGTTGCATGATGATACCTGTGGTGGTCCCCACGTCCAGCCGTGTGCGCGTGACGGACCTGATGATGTGTCTTGGCTGTACGATTCTCATGTGCGCTTCGCTGGTCGCCTTGTCGTGTCCGCCACTGAGCGTCCTGCCGCCGCGCCTTGTTTCATCGCCGAGTGCCATGTTGCCCCTTGTTCGCGTGTCACCGACGCCACCTGAGTCGTTGACTCTGGTGCCACCCATCACATGACGTGTCGCCGTGACACCTTCATCGTCTTGCATCCTGTTGGCACTATTCACTCTGTTTACACTACAACTGGCCATGAGGTACCTGTCGAGGGTGTTGGGGTTGTGTAGTTCATCGGGCCCGCTGGTCCCGTATACATCTCCGACGTGCTCTTTGTCCCTGATCTGGAACTCAGCCTGCTCTCTGTTCCTGCTTGCACCAAGATGGGCCTGGGTGTCATGCACACAGCTGCCGATGCTCGCATCTTTGTACACGATACCGAGGAGACCGTCCTCAGTGGGACAGTCGTCGATGATCTGTATCACATCTCTGGGTCCTCTACGAGTGTCCCCCTTTTGCCTCCGTCTCCCACTGCTTGTGTCTTCGTCGCTGGTGCTCTATCCCCCGACCACCACCGTCTCCTGCATCGACGCCTTTGTCATGTGCACCTGGGGGCTGTCGACAGGCTGATCCGCACTCAGCCTGCCCTCGGTCTTGATGCGACGTCCTTCGAGGCGCCGCCTACGACCGACTGCCTGGCCTGTGCAGAACGGAAGATGCATCGGTCCACCTATCCTGCGTTTGTCTCCAGAGCTCGTCGACCCTTGGAGCTTGTCCACTCCGACCTCATGGGTTCTCTCCCTATCGAGTTTCAGGAGGACCGCGGCCGCTACGTCCTGACGTTGACTCATGACTTCACGCGTATGCGCTGGGTCTACAGTTTGTGTCAGAAAAGCGATGCCGCCATTGCCATCTGCATTTGGCTGGTAATGGCCGAGCGCCAGTCTCCACATCGCCTTCAGACCTTTCGCTCTGACCGCGGTGGTGAGTACCTCGGTGACATGGCCCGCTCCTTCACCGAACTTGGTGTTTTCCACAACCTCTCAGCTCCCACCACCCCCCAGCAGAACGGTGTCTCTGAGCGCTGGAACCGCACCATAGAGGATGCGGTTCGCGCCATGTGTGCTGACAACGCTATGCCTGAGGCCGTTGCCTTCGAGGGCAAGGAGTACATGACCTGGTTCTGGAACCGCATTCCCCATGGCCCCCTCCCAGGTCACCACACGCCCTACGAGCTATGGTACGGGCGTCACGCAGATTTGCGCCTGGCCCGTGTCTGGGGCTCCCTTGCCTGCGTCTGGTTCACACCGGAGCAGCAAGGGAGCAAGCTCTCTCCGCAAGGCCGTATCTGCGCCTTCGTCGGTGTCGCCCCGCGGTCAAAGGCCTGGCGGTTCTGGGACCCTGAGCGCCGCCACATCGTGGAGTCATGCGACGCTCCTTTCTTCAAGCACCTTGCCTTCCGCGACCTTACTCGCATCCACGCTCTGCGTGCTGCTCATCCTCCTGGGTGTGCCGGACCCTGTAGTGTGGGGGAGGCTCTGTCACGGTTGGCACAGTGCCCCCGGCCAGTACGGTCACTCCGTCGCCGAAACCCCAGGGGCTGTCCCCAGAGACTGTGCCCACTCCCAGCTCCACCCCATCTGCGGCTCGCTCCTCTGCCCCCGACTCTCCGCTCTCGCCCGTGTCCGAGTTTGCGTCCGAGCCTGCCTCCGCGTCCGAGGCCCTGCCTGACCCTGCGCCTGCCTCCATGTCTGAGGCTCAGTCTGACCCTGCGTCTCCATCCATGTCTGGCTCTGAGCCATCCCTGTCTCCGGCCACGGATGCGCCTACGTCTGCCGTAGGCCCGTCCCCAATTGTTGAGGCCACGCCAGCCTCGGGTGGCGTGCCTGCTGTGTAGCCCACACCGGCATGTGAGTCAGCAACACCCACTGCTCCTGCCCCGTCGGACCCCTACACACGGGCACCCGGCGGACGTCTCCACCCTCGTCCCACACGCAACGTTGTCAGCGGTGACCCGGGCACAAAGGTCCTCGGCCTGAGTACTCACGGCCTTACTGAGGTTCACCCTGGCTGTGCCACTGACATGGCACTACTTGCTCATGAGCGCGGTCTTGCTCGTGACGCCGCCGAGTCCATGGTGACGGTCGACCCTCCCTCTGCGGCATATGCCCTGGCTACACGCAGTACACTGGTGCTGTCTCCCGATCCCACTAGTTTGTCTGAGGCCTTGTTAGCCCCCGACGCTGAGCAGTGGCGCACTGCCTGCCAAGCTGAACTTGATGCCATCCGAGAGCACGGCGTCTTTGAGCTGGTGGATTTTCCAAAGAACCGCAAGGCCATCAAGACCAAGTGGGTTCTACATAAGAAGATCAAGCCAGACGGTACTGTGGAGCGCTACAAAGCGTGCCTGACAGCAAAGGGCTTCTCTCAGGTCCCTGGCGTGGATTACACCAAGACCTTTGCTCCTGTTTGGCGGATGACGACCACGCTCACGCTACTGAGCCAGGTGGCACAGCAGGACTGGGAACTGCATCAGATGGATGTCAACAACGCTTTCCTGTACGGGGATCTTGAGGAGGAGATCCACATGGTCCAGCCACCCGGCTTTGAGGATGGTACCGGTCGCGTGTATCGGCTGTGGAAGGCTTTGTACGGTCTGAAACAGTCACCTCACTGCTGGAACCAGGAGATCACCAGCACACTGAGACGCGCTGGGTACGTTCAGAGTAATGCTGACCCATCCCTGTTCACCTCATAGTCCCCAGCACCGCTCGCTGCCATCCTCGTCTACGTGGACGATCTTCTGATTCCTCCCCTGATCTGGGAGCAGTGAATGCTGCCAAGGCCTTTCTCTCCTTGACCTATAAGATGAAAGATCTTGGTGAGGCCTCTGTGTTTTTAAGGATGGAGATCGTGCGCGACCGTGTCCACCGCACACTCCGTGTCCATAAGGGACGCTACGCAGAGACTGTGAGGGAGCGCTTTGCCTACCTCCTCACTGCCGTCCGCACGACCTCCATGCCCATGACCCCTGAGGGGCAGGCCGCCCTGAAGGTGGATGACCCAGCTGACCTAGGGGAGCCTGTTGATGTGACCCTGTACTTATGAGTCATCGGCTCGCTCATGTACTTGGCCACCACGACACGACCCGGCATTGCCTTCACTGTCAACCTGCTCGCCCAGTTCTCGCAGGCTCCGTGCCAGCAAACACTGGAGGCCGCAGTCCGGTGTGTGCGCTACATTCTATGCACCGCACGCTTCGGCCTGTGCTTTCGCGGGCAGGTGTCTTTTGTGATTGATGGATACACAGACTGACTGGGCGTGGAGTCTAGATGGCAAGAGCCGCACCGGCTACATCTTTCTCATTGGAGGCACTGCAGTGTCCTGGTAAAGTAGGAAGCAGGAATGCATCGCACACAGCACTGCCGAGGCAGAGTATGTTGCCCTAGGCGCCGGTGCAGTGGAATGTTATTTGGCTCATCCATCTGTTACGTGAACTGCGTCAGTCCATTCCCCCCGTGGTTCTCCAGTGTGACAACATGAGCGCGGAGGCCATCGCTAAGAACTCAGGTGTGTTCCATGCACGCACAAAGCACATCAATGTCCAGCACCACTTCGTGCGTGATCTGGTTGATCGTGGTGAGATCCGAGTCATCCACGTGAGCACTGACAGGCAGTGCGCGGATTTTCTGACCAAGGCTCTGAGCCGTTCAAAGTTTCATCCGGCCACTCGTTCCGTTGGACTTTGCCCCATCCCTGTTACAGGTTGATTCCTCATGTGCCACCTTGCATGTGCTGTACTTGCTGCCTGCAGTGGCTGTGCATTTCCTGCTCTGTACAACGTTAGTTTCTGCATGTGCATGGACGTGTTTCGCCCTCCGATCATGGGGGAGTATTGTTGTGTGTGTCGTACACAGCTTACGGTGACCCCTCGGCTCATGTCCATTCACGTGCAGATCCCTGAGACTGGCGACGGTGGCAGAAGGCTGGCGGCCGGCGGCAACGGACGCCCACAAGACTACCGCATGTTCAAGATTCGTGCTGTGTCATAGCATGTAGGCGTGCAGCCTATCAGGACGTAGATCTCGTCGATGCGGCCGTTCTGGTGTAAACGGCTCGTCGTTCCGATGTGTCTGCAGGGAATTATGGTAAAAACTGTGTTTTTGCCACTGTTTTGTCCTACTAGAAAATAGCGCCCTTGTGCGCCGCGTGTGTGTGCACTAGGTCCGTGACGCTATTTAGGTTGTCCAGACCTCAGTTGTCATTTTTCTCTGCACAATTTGACATTTGCAGCTTCTGACACTTGTACTTGTGTCCCTAGCCCACCCCTTGCTGTTCTCACCTCCACTTGTATGTGCTCGTGAGGTAGCTGGTCGGCTTGTACTGCCACGCCAGTGATAGCAAAGCTAGGAAGCTGTCTTTCACAGCGAAGGGTGAGTGGACCTCAGCGTGCGTCGGCTCCACCGAGCGACACTCCAGCGGCGTCCAGTCTCACTGCCATTCCTGTGCATGCCGATGTACACAAGTCGGGAGGACACAACAGAGTACAATGAGAGATGCACAAAAACCAATACTCCTCCATGACTCACAGGCGTAGTGCACATGTGCGGGCAGAGACACAGTCAACGACCAAACTCCCCCATGCCAAGCAGAAACGCAAGCAGGGACAGAGAGAGTCACTCACGGACGCATGCCGACTGAACTCACAGCCTTCTTGAACGAGTCGCGTTTCAGTGCCTTGGTCAAGAAATCAGCCAACTGCCGTGTTGTCTCAACCCACACGATGCTGATGCTGCCGTCATGCAACAACGAACGCATATAGTGCTACTCAATGTTGATGTGCTTTGTGCGTGTGTGATGCACGCCGTCATTTTCGGCGATGGCCATGGCACTCTCATTGTCACAATGCAACGTGATGGAAGTGGACTGACGCAACTCGGACAACAGACGACACAACCACACACTCTCGCATGCGCCTGAACCAAGAGCAACATACTCAGCCTCAACAGTGCTATGTGCAATGCACCCCCACTTGTCGTTGTGCCAGGACACAGCTGTGCTGCCAATCAGAAAGATCCAGCCACTGCAACTCTTACCGTCCGGACTACCAGCCCAGTCACTGTCAGTGTAGCCCACCGCGACAACAGACGGCTGACGGCAGAACATGAGACCTCACCGAGGAGTCGAGACAACATAGCGCAGTACTCGGATCGCGACCTTGTAGTGGAGGTGACGCGGCTCCTGAGAAAATTGGGCCAGGAGGTTGACGGCGAACGCGATGTCTGGACGCGTCGTCGTCGCCAGGAACATCAGTGACCCGATGACTCGTAGGTACGTGGTCACGTCAACTGGCTCCCCCACAAAATCAGGGTCAGGAGTCTTGAGCTTCACTTGACCATCGGGTGACATGGGTGAGGATGCGCTCGGCACGAGTGGCAGGTCCTCCGTAAAGCGGGTAGACAGTGTCTGTACATAGGCGGCCTGGTGGATGTGCAGGACGCCCTGGGTGTCAGAAGAATGCAGGCACGAGGACAGCAGCAGCAGAAGTAGACATAAGCATCAGGGCATGCACGTGTGCGTCAGCAAAGTGACGTAAGCAGAAGCGGTCCGAGGAGTTAGTCGCGGAAGCTGATAGAGGCTGAGAAGCGAGGTAGCTGAGGTAGACAAGTTGATGTGAGGGAGGTCTGGCGAGGTGAGTGATGGTTGGCGGAGTAAGAGAGCTGAGCGAAGAAGCAAGAGTGATGGAGCGAAGGGCTGAGAGGGACTGGCGAAGACAGGAAATGCGAGGAGCGAGCAAAACGAAGACACGGCGGCGAAGCCGCGGAACCAAAGGGGAACAGGATGAGCAGAACTGTTCTGGTTAAATTGAGGGAATGAACATCCTCAGTAATATATCACAGAACAGGACAAAGATATTGCAACGGCTTCTTCTTCGCTAGCCGGACGCGACTGCGACGCGGTCGCGGTTATTAGGGGCGACTCGCCTTTAAGTCACTGGCCGTGACCGACAATCCGTTGGCGAGGTGGTTCTGTTGGCTTGATGCCGAACCTGAACCGTTTCTTGAGAACTCGGATTATCCGAGAGAGATTTCCAGTGTTGACTTCAATATTCCGACAGCCCCCTTTGAATTCAACGCTGGAGAGAAGATGATGCGCATGACAGATACAGGGTTTGCCAGACCTCAGAGAGTCCTTCGTGTGATTGTCGGATAAGTGGGTGAAGAGAGTGATGAGTGGTGAGGATGAGCGCCTCCTTCAGAAGTGCTTCAACCCAGTCCGTATCAAGAAGGGATATTGAGTCTAGGAGACCAAGCAGTACCTGTCGGAGATTGAACTTGGGGAACTGAAGTCGTCCCAGGTTGAG